>WSYQ01000476.1:0-145430 GCA_011426435.1 Lysiphlebus fabarum
AGTGCTTACCTTATTCCCAGCTGAATTTTATTATTTGATGGCTATAATTAATTTTGCATGATGCTGCATGTTGAAATTCCAAAATGCTTATATACATTTTAAATATATTATAATTTTTTATTATTATTTTATTTTTTGTATTGTAATTTTTATGTATTAATAAATCTTTTAATTAGTTTTGTTTTTTAACACCTTTTTGCAGGGTGTTGCCGGGACTCCGGGCAAGAATGGTTTTCCGGTATTATTTTATTGATTTTATTTTATTTTCTATTCTTTTATTATCTATTTTTATTTTTCATACAATACGCATATCAATGTTTTACATACATTTCTATAACATTTTATTTATATAAATCATAGTCATACTAGTCATTCAATCTATTATCATTATACTCATCATCATAATCGCATAAATATTATTCGTAAATTTTAAACATACTAATTATTGTTGAAATAATAACAACTAGTGACATTTCTTTGTTAAAAGCTACATGTGTTTTATTTAATTTAATTATGTACGGTTTATATATAATATTGGTGTTAACTCCTGTAGATTTATTTATTGGGTCATAAATTATTAGTAAATTTATGTTATATATATCAGGCAGATAAAAATGTTCTCTCGAGAGCTGCCTTTAATCCATAAAATCCTGTAAATTTCAGGGTGGCAAAGGTGATAAAGGAGAGGCTGGTATCACGGTAAGAGAGACCAATATAAATCAGCCTGAAAATGTTCAATGTTTTTGTCAATCAATTTTAAATATTTAATCCTTATTTAGCCAATGAGTAATAATATTTTAACGAATATATACTGTGTGTAGCTGTGTATAGGGTTATATATTTAACAAAAAAACAATTAAATGAAATTAAAAAATTTCAAAAAAAAGAGAAATAATCGGAATCGAAAACTTTGACGTTGGCATGCGACGAACGAGACACTAATGTGATTTTCTGACACATATGAACTTACCAAATCACGCAACACGAAATTTACTCTTTTTTTTTGTTGTTTTTCACATAAAAACAATATACAATTTTATTTAATTTTGTATTTGATTTAACCACAAAATATATGTCACATATTTTTATTTGTAAAAAGTAATTTGGCATTGGTATTTAAACATCCTAAACTATCTGTACCAATTCAATTTATACACAATGTTTATTGGATTTTAACAGTCAACTCATTTCTCATATATTCGATTTAGTGTGGTTAGCCAAAAGTAGATTTTATATATAATTTTGTAAATTTAACATTTGTTAAACTTGTAGTTTTCTATATGTAGAAAATTTTTTAATTTATAAAATTATATAATATGATTTTATATTTATCTCAGTTAAAAAATTATTAAGTAAAAGTTTTCAAAGTTTATAATTCATTTGTGTGGTTATTATAGATTTTTATTTGAATAGCTTTTGTCAAGTTGGTTATATATTTCAATTAAATTATCTGAATTAAATTTATAACTTTATTTTAATTGTTAAATTTTGCTTGTAAATTTATATATTATATTATTTTATTTAGTATTTTATTGATAACTATCATTATTAATTGTTTTAAAATATGTAGACACAATTTGAATGTTTTTTTCAATTATCAAATTCATTTATTTATTATTTATTTCAATACCTATAGTCATTTATTTTCATAAAATAATCTTCTTTATTTTATTTTTCTGTATATTAATTTCACATTGAATATTTTATTGATAAATAATTATATTTACAGGGGCCGATTGGATTAGATGGACCCAAGGGTGATCCGGTAAGATTACTTTTATAAAATTTTTTATCAATTGGTATACATATAATATACTTAATAAAATTACATATAAATTTTTAACCATTTTTTATATTTTATCAGGGACGACCTGGTGACAAGGGACAAAAAGGTGAACTTGGAAGTCCAGGCTTTGATGTCTTCTCTGCTGTAAAGGTATCTACCATAAACAATGGGGACTCTATCAGAAAAAAAATACTTCTATACGGCAGAACGTATCCGACGGTACACTGGCTCACCGATTATATTTTATTCAATTACGTGTTCATTTAATGCTCACTTAATAATTATATCGTTAAATTAAAAGCAAAGTAATCTTTCATATATAAACCTCAATCAATAAATATACAAATAATAATAATAATTTGTATATTTATTGTCGCATATAAAATTTGAGGAAAAAGAAAAAAAAAATTAATTTAAATTATTATTTTATCAAAGAGCCATATAACTGGGATTATTAAAATTATTTTATATATTAATTAAAAGTCATTAAAATTCAATGAGAAAAAAAAATATACATACAAATAATTTAAAGTATTATATTCATATAAATATGACAGTTAAAAAATAATAATCATAAACAAATATGATATTCAAAGTATCATGATTATTAATATATTTAATTTGATGAATAACAAAGCCACAATAATAATGATAATCAAGTATCATTAACTATTTATCATTATGATATTTAAAATTCGTGGTTTTCACAATTTGCATAACTATTATTACCATTGATTATTAATAATTAATTTTTTATATTTTTTAATATTAAGTACTTAAATCATTAATTTGCAATCAATATTTTTAATCACCAATTCACTGGTTTTTTTTTTGTTTTTTTATCGTCACACTAATTAATCAATTTTTCGAGTGCAGTAACCTAGTTTTTTATTATTTTTTTTTTGCTTTTAATATATATATATATAAATGTGTACTCACTGAATTAATTGTTTATTTAAAAACCAATATTAATTAAAATTAAATGCATTACTGGGTTAATATTAATTTTTTTTTTTTTAATCACAAGGTTACTTTGTTTTATTGAAATAATAAAAAATATATATATTTTTTAAATATAAAAAAAATTTTAACAAAAAAAAAAAACACAAAACAAATTAATTTTGATAATTATAAATTTGATAAATAAAATGAATGTCAATTGCGCCTACGGGTCAATGCACAGGGGTTGGGGTTAAAGAGGTCGGTGACGACGCTTCGTGGTGGAACACTTGGATACGCGGAAATCGTTGCATTAAAGGTAACAATAGAACAAGCACCAAGTGTATATTTATATTTTTTTTTTTTTAATCTTCTGAATGTTTAATTAAATTTGTTGGTTTATTTTATTTATATATTTTTTTTTGTATCAGTAGGTTTATATGTGAGTTTGCCTGTGTACCAATGTTATTGTCGTTTGCGTATTTTTAATTTGCCTCTTATTTACTATTATTATTTTTCATTTATACCCAAGTATATAGAAAAAAAATATGAACATTGTGTTGTATATTTTTTTTTAATTTTAATTATTTTTCTTTGATTTATTTTTAGGTATATTTTGGTTATAATAATCATATGAAATTTGAAAGTAATTTATCCATTTCTCAAAACTTTGATAAAAAAAAAAATTGTTATTCTGTTAGATAAAATTTTCAATAATGTCAAATGTTCTTTGATAGAAAATTCTATCAAGTATAGTAAATTGATTTCTCACCTGTAGTCCACCTACTTCTAGGGACTTCAAGAACATGGCCATAATATATCGGCGCAGACCATCATCCAACTTAAAGTAAGTCCCATTCCCATCCCATTCAATTCAAAATGTCAACTTGGACATGAAAAGCTTCTCTTGAACGTGACAAAACTTGTCATTACTTACTTCATTAACAAATTTTTTTCTTGTATTAACTATTATCAAAGTTAACTTTGATTTTATTATACATTTTATAACAACCCATTTTCATTTCTTTTTTTTTTCAATACTTGAATACTATCAAATAATTTAGTTATCATAAAATACGATAATTATTCAACCGAGTGCATTTTTATCAATTTAATTCAATATTTTTTTATTTTATTTTTCATCAATTTATACTTTTTTTTTTTTTTTATCATTTAACAAGCTCTCAATTATAATTTCATTCTAAATTTTATCTCATACAAAAAGTTTTATGAAAATTCTATCTACTCAAAATAATAATAATAAACTGATGAATTTATTATCCTTATATTTTATATTATCTTTTTTAAAAAAATTTTTATTTCAATTTTTATTATTTCAAAGTGAAAGTATCAATAAATAATTGAGTTATTTTATATTTTTCTTTATAATAATACAAAAATTTTTTTCTATATTATAAATTTCTTGATTATAACTTGAATAATATTTTAATATATTTATATATATGTAAATAAGTCTTGAATAAATATATTAAATATATTATATATGATAAAATAATATTAAACTTTTTTTTAATGATATTTTCACTGTGAATTTTATTGCTTTTAAAATAAACATAGAAAATTCACATTAAGTGCATGATCGTGCATGAAAATGTTATTTTATTTTCAACTATTACATACTGTATATTATATGATAAATATAGATTTATCATATACTTACAGTCAATGGTTAATGTATTTATATCTGTTGCTCTATTAAAAAAAAAAAAAATAAAACAAAGCACTCAAACAAAAAAAAAAAAATTTTTACATTGTAAAACAGTTGATATATTTATTTATATCTATTTTTTTTTAGTAGCAATAATAGTAGTAAAAGTAGTTGTAGTTATATTTATATTTGAACAATGTATATAGCTTGTAATATATCGATCAGTGGACTACTATTTGAGTCCAATTTTTCTCTACTCATATGTCATATACTGTCTAGACGGTTTAGTGCTGAACAATGGATACTCTATCTTCTCAAATGGTGATCTGTCGCTATCAGGATTCTGTCAAATCTGTATGGACTGTATAGCTTTTTTATTTTTATATTTTTTTTGTATTGGCAGATCACCTTTGAAACTCTTCAAAGGCTTACAACTTTCAATGGCATTTGATTTTCATCTCAATATTTTATTGTTAAATAAAAAATAAATAAATAATATTAATTTAAATGATAAATCATAGGGTGAACCAGGTGAACCAGGACCACCAGGACCTCCAGGACCACCAGGTGTTGAAGGTATATCTGGACAAGATGGAAGACAAGGAATACCAGGTGAAATTGGTGCACCAGGTGAAAAAGGTGTAGCTGGACCAATTGGACCTCCTGGACCTATTGGTGTAGCTGGACCAGCCGGACCAAAAGTAAGTTGATATTTTTTTTTTTTTTATATATATTTTTTAATGATAAATAAACTTATTTGTGTGTAAAAATAAATTATTTATTTATACATTTGCCTACTTGAAAAATAATTGATCATTTATATTATTTTTTTATTTATTATATATAAAACAATGATAATGTGAAAATAAATATTGATATATAGAAAATTACAACGTAATCATATCTATTTTATTTTTCAAGATATAAATATTTGTATAATATTTTTTTTATTTTTTTTATTTCCAAGAAACAACCCTCTCTTGATGCTTATTTTTATATCTTTATTTTCAAGTTATTATTTATTTATTTTTATTTATACTATTTAGATACTATTATTTTTTCTAATTTTTATTTTTCTTCTTCTTTTTCGTCGATTTTTATCTTATAGGGTATGCCAGGACGTAGCGGTTTACGAGGTTTTCGAGGACGACGCGTGAGTTTACACTTCTTGATGTCATTAATATATTGATGATTTTTCAAAAAATAATTATTATTTCTACAGCTAAATAGAATTAATTTTTTTTTTTTTTTTTGAATAATCATCTGTATATTTATTTATAATTTTTTTCAGAATTTACTGGTGATGGAAGCTTTTCGTGTGAGGATAACCCAACTAACTCAAAACTAACAAAACTAAATTATCATTTAATTTTAACAGGAAAATATCTCTAGCTTTTCTTTTTCACTTTTATTTGTTTTATTTTTAACCCAATCAACATTTTTTTTTTTTTTTTTTTGAATAAATAAACTATACAATAATAATTTTAAAACCACAAAAAAAATAAATAAATAAATAAACTGAATTGAATAATTTAGAGAGAGAGAGTAAAAAGATTTATATCCCCTAACATCACATTCACTCTCTTGTCAAATAAAAGGTATTCAGTCGCATCAGTAACTAAAAGGGAGGAGGATGGCTTTTTTAAATTTTCATTTTACAAAACATATAGAAACATAGAGAGATACTTGGGCGTGGTTTTATTACAATTCTCAGTGACATCAATCAATCTTTAAATAGAATCAAATATTTTATCATTTGTCTCACAGTTATTTTACCATAAACATAATAAATTTTCTATCTCTCTATATTTTTTCATTGTTTTACTATTATTTTTATTTTATATTTAGTTTATTTATATTGCTTTTACCACCCCCTATATTTTTACTATATACTCAACCAATACACAATATTCACATTTAACATGAATATAATTTTTCAATTGACTCATGTGGGATTTACTGTCTTTGTCAACAGGGTGATAAAGGCGACAAGGGTGACAGAGGCTTGACGACATCACTAGATGGAAAACAGATTCCTCTTGGGAACTTTGAAGGACCACCAGGTCCACCAGGACCTGCTGGTAAGTAAATCACAATGTAAAAATAAATATATATATATTTTAACATTGCTTTTATTTATATATAAAAATAATAATAATAATAACTTTGACATTATTGATTTCATTTTACCAGTTATATTTTTAGTTATCTTCATAATTTTATTATTGATACAGCTGTCAAATATCTTTTAGATCAATCATTTTGTCATGTCATCTTCAAACATGACCTGCAAATGCTATATCCATTATTATTAAGGATATGGTAGCAGAAATTACTAATGAATATACAACTTGACAAAAAAAATATATAATTATAATTGATTAAACAAATATTTTTTTATTATTTATAGAAATATTTTGATCGATAAAAATAATCTGGATAATACACTACCATATCCTTGATGCGTTTACATTTAATATTTTCGAAATTCTCTTATCAAGCTTCAATTGTATATTTAAAGTAATAATTATCTCAGTCATTTTCATTTATCATTTACTTTTTTGGCATTGAGATTAAATTTAAAAAAAAAAAACAAAATATTTAACCAAGTCATTTTTAAGTTGTTGAGAAAAGTTTAAAATGATTATTGTAGTTTTTGTCTCTACTCACGTATTCCAACGCCAATAAGAACTTTCTTCAATTGTAACTTTTAAATTGCACCCAACAGACTTGTCTATCACTTTTTTTATTAGTTTTTTTTTTTTTAATAATATTTTTAAAAACAATTTCTCTGCATTTATATACTTGTTTTTTTATTTTAATCATATTGTTTTTATTTTTTTTTTATGCTATACACATTAAAGTCTATAAATTTTTATTTTTTTTTTTTATTATTGTTCTATATTTTTTTCTTTACAATTGTCACAGTAATCAATATATATATATAGCAAGTACTTGAATTTTATTTATTTTTAAAAATAGTTTTTTTATTTTTATATATAAAAAAAATGTCATTTTTATTTTCTATATCAATTTTTCAAGTTTGTCAGTATATTTATACGCACATTTAATATAAATATATCTATACAAAAATTTATTATTTGTCTTTTTCTATCTATTTTCGTCAATCGATTCGGCTTAGAGTCCTTTGTTCCGAATCTTTTGTGTCAAGGGGAATCCGACTAACGCTAATAATAATTGCAATCGTGAATATAAAAAAAAAAAAAAAATACGAAAAATAAAAAAGATAAAAAAAATATATATTAAAAAAATTGAGATGATCTCCGAGATGATAGAAAAAAAATCCCTATGCAAATCTCAATTTCTTTTCTGTTCCCCTCTTGAATTCTCATTAATTTTTCAGCATGAAATTCAATGCGTCATTATAATCATACTGGACTTATCGTATAACTATGTCTATTTAATAAAAAAATAAATATAAAAAATCATTTTCATTCATAAATCATAATATATATATATGAAAAAGTTATGTTAAATTAATTTTAAAAAATAATTAAATACCGCGAGTATGATTGAATACATAATTCAATTGATGTTTCACGTAAATAACGTATATATCGCAGGACCTCAGGGTGAGAAAGGTGAACTAGGTCCCACTGGTCCACCTGGCCAGTCCGGTGAAAAAGGTGCTCGGGGCAAACAGGGAAAGAGGGTAAGCTTCAACAAGGTCCTCCATAAAAATTCCATCGACAAGATAACATTTATGGATTATGTTACAATATATAAAAAAAAAAAAGGAAAACAAAAAAAAACATTTTCAAAAAACTACCCTAATCGAATGTTGTTTATTTTTTTCCATTTGATTTTTTGATTAAAAGACATGATAAAAATATAAATTAACTTTTTAATTTTTTAATAGTTAAAAGTCAATTTATATACTTTTAACAAAATAAAAATTGATAACATATAGAAAATTTTATTATTTTTTATTGTTAAAATTTTAACTATTGTTTATATTTAGATTAAATATCAAATGGAAAAATATGCATTGTTCGATTTATGATAAAAAAAAAATTCCTGCCCGAAAAAAAAAGCTCGATAAAATTAAAAAAAAAGATATGACATTCAAAGCATGAAGTCTATTCCAAATCCTGAAAATTTTCCCATACCAAATGAAAAAAGTTGAAGAGCATGCTGATGTGCCTGTCGCATAGATTTGAATGTGCATGTTGAATGAAAAAAAGCATTTGATATTGTTGTTTTATATATATTTTTTTTTTAATATATATTTTTTTATTTAAATATCACACACAACCATGACCGTCATGCATGTCAAAAAATTTCTTCACGCAGTAGAACACAATCTGTGCTTTCATATCAACAAAAAGTTTTTTTTTTTTTTTAATTTTAAATAACAACAAAAGTATATATAAAAAATATAAATATATTATGGTATATTTTTTTTATATATTAAATTATATATAAACAAGTGCAGCTCAATGTCTAACCATGAAATTTTTACTGAGTAAAAATTTCTTAATTCAATATCATCTTTAATAAAAAATAAAAAATAAAATACCTCAAATCAATAAAAGCTTAAAGCACACTCGGCTTGTCATCCGCATGGCTTTCTCAGTCACTTTTGCTGTTTTCAAACCATCACACTTTATAAACTCTTCACAAATCAATAATAATAAAAAAAAAAAATTGTTTGAAAAAAAAATTTCTCTCATTATAAAACATGAAATAAAAAAAAAAAAATCAAACAAACAACAACAGAAAATAAAAATCAAAATAATGATAAAAAAAAATTCATCAATAATAACGTCTAAAATGTTGGTGGCAGCGTAAAAAAAAAAATTAATTATATAAACTAAAACTACAAACTATTAAAACAAATATTATAATAATTATAAAATTAACATGTAGAAAGTTTTTAAAAAAAAAATTAATGATGTAACATGAAAATTCAAAATATTGTCTAAAACTTTAACAGCTCACCAAGTATTAACGAAATAACAAAAGTAAGTAAACAAAGTATATTAATATTAATTCTAAACTCTTTTCAATATTAAAAAAAAAATATATATATATGTGAGAATAATAATCACTATTATCAACATAGAAATTATTAACTGTACTTTAAAATATTATTTTTTAAAAATATACATTTAAAAAACAATAATCAATAAATCCATTAAAAACTTTTAATAAAATTTTCAATAATATTTATTTTATCAATAAAATATAACTTTGTAATTACGATGTTAATATAAAATTTAATAACATCAATAAATTAATAATCAAAATTTACATATAAAATATTTTAAATGTATATACTAAAAAAAAAATATATTAAAAAAATATTAATTTGTAGATAATTTAATTTGTATTTTAGTAACTAATTTGTGTGTTTATTTAACGAGTAGTTATATTTTGCACTATTTCTTTTTAACTAATATGTGTGTATAAAAAAATTTGATAGACAAAAAAACAAAAGCATTAAAAATTACCATATATTGTAATTTTTGTTAATTTTTATTTTTTTCAATAATACAAATCATGATTGCTTCGTGTGAACATGGTAATTTTTACTGTTTTTTTTTTTTCTTTGTACATTAAAATATATATAATATATGTGTCATTCACTGTAAATACTTAACAATAAACTACAATAGCTTTTGTGTGGCTCAGACAAACACTTGATCAACGTAAAGCAAATCATCCCCTTCAAATACAAATCTTGAAAAATATTATTATTATATATTTTTTTTCTATTGAATTTCAATAATGCAGACAAAATTTTTATTTTCAACAACATTGATATAAATCAATGTATATATATTTTTTTTATTATTATTTTTATATATAGTGCTTCAAATATTAATTTACTGTAGTTATTTATTTTATCTATTGAAATTTACCCTAGTAGGATTTTCATTTTTTTTTTTTTCACTTAATTGTTTGTACGTGTGAGTATCTTATCTTTAACGTATATATTTGTTGTATATTTTATCCTTATATGTTATAACAAACCCCTCAATCTTATATCACACAAATGGCAATATAATATTTTTCTTAAAAAAACATGTATATATTTATTTTCATTGAAGCAATGAATTAATAATTATACGTATGAATATAACTTTGATTTTTATTTATAATATGAAATTGTTGTCATCAAGTATATATAAGATAAATCAAGGTGTATAAAATATATATTAATAATTGTTAAATCATTTTGAATAATGATTTTCTATTCATCAAATTTTGAATAATATTGATGATTACTAAATATTTCAGTTATTTATTATTCATAAAAAATTTTATGATTTATATGTTTATTTGTGAGTTATAAATTTTTTTTAAAAAAAGAAATAGAAAGTTAATATAAATTTATTAAATTTATAAAAGAGGACCTGGTTGAAGCTGATTTTTTTTTTTTTGAGTATTATTTATGTAGAATATCAATCGGATATGCCGGTACAGATGATTGAACCGCCACAAGTAAAAAAAAAAACAGTAAGGGTGATTATTCTAACCGATCAGGTAGATAACTCAACACTAACATCCGTGTCAGATATATACCTGAAAATAAATAATATACAATGAATATTTTAATTTAAAAAATATATATATGTTGTATTTAATTTTAATGATTTTAATTTTATTCATTTATATCCTATATTTAAATTTTATTCTATTAAAAATGTAATATATCAAATGATTATGTTTAATATGTATTTTTTAAATTGAATTATATTATTATTTATATGGTTTTTTTTTTTTAAATATATTTTCTTAAAATTTTATGAGTATTCAGGTTCTGAAAATATACCAGAACATGAGACAATTTCAGATGATAATAGGGATGACTTGTGAGTAGTTAAGGGAAGAGAATAAATACAGGGACACTTGTTACGATTCCCATTGGGGTATTTTCACACCCCAATGATTCTAGACTTGAAACAATTCCCGCGAGAAAATTCTGACTGACCGGTTATATTTACTATTTTATTTATATATATATATATATATTTTTTTTTAGGAGCTAAAGGAGAATCAGGAATACAAGGAGTTCCAGGTATTGATGGAATCAATGGTGAGCCTGGAATACAAGGACCACCAGGATTACCAGTAAGTGTTTCAATATTAATTAATTTAAAATTACTGTAGAAATTATTACTCAGTTTTTGCTTGAGTTATGATGTTCCTTCTTTTTTTATAATTTTTTTTTGAGTTAATATTATGAAGAAAAATTTATTAAGATTGTTTATGTTAATAATATTAATATTATTTGTTAAATAGGGTCATTCTGGTCCTAAAGGAGAAAAAGGTGAATACGGTGATATTGGACCACCAGGTCTCATGGGTCCTCCTGGTTTACCAGGTCCTCCGGTATGTATGACAGCACATGACACGCCTTAATTAGGTAATTTCAAGCGTAACTGAAGCCAACGCTTTTACATTTTTAGGGTGCACCAGGTCTCAGGGGAGAAAAAGGAGAAAAGGGAGAATCGGTGAGTTATTGAATTAGTGTCTGGTTTTTTTCAACACAAAAAAGACGGAGGTAATTGATTTATCGAGCTTTTTTTTTACATTTATTTTGTTATCTATTTTTTTTTTTTATTCATTTTTGTGTCTTTCATATTTTTTATAAAAAATTTCTTTTTATTATTTATTTTTTGTATACGTTATCATTTATTGACAGAGATAATATACTTGGCAATATATTTTTTTATCATCAAACGTATTTTATAAAATTATATATCAAATATAAAATAAAGTTTTATTAAAAAAAATAATATAAAAACTCTCCGTCTTTTTTGTTAATATATATGTAAATATTTGATTATTAATTTTTCATTTATTAAATAAAAAAATATTATTATTTTTCATAAACAATGATGAACTGTGCAGAGGTACAAAAAATTAAGAAGAAGACAGGTAAGATTTGTATAAATATAAAATTAAAATTAAATAAATAATAGTTTAATTAAAAAATTTAATAACTATATATTAAAAATTTTAGGGTGATGGAACATTTGAAGTAAATGCTGGTGAAGTGGTGAGTGTTTGAATACTGATTATCTTGACAGTATTAATTTGTAAATACATTCATATACAGTAGTTATGATATAATCCAATTTGCTGTTGAATTGTAGATAATGGGACCACCCGGACCTCCTGGTCCAGCAGGCACACCTGGTCTTCAAGGTCCACCAGGCATCAAAGGTGACAGAGGACATGATGGTGCCAAAGGCGAACCAGTTAGTATTTTAACAATATATAATTAATTATATATGTATAATAAAGAAATTGAGATACATATGTATATATTTATCATAAATATATCAATTTTATATATTACGAGACTAATTACGCGTCTTCGGCTCTGAATAACATTGAACAGACAATGATTTTTACTATTGAAAAATTATTGAAAACCTAACGTCGATAAGGTGTGATTAAACAGAAAAAAAATAATACCTCTTCAGTCATTATATTTGCCTATTAAAAATTCGAAATTTTTTCAAAAAAAAAAAAAAATCGAATACCTCTTCAGTCATTATATTTGCCTAATAAAAATTCAAAATTTTTTCAAAAAAAAAAAATCGAATACCTCTTCAGTCATTATATTTGCCTAATAAAAATTCAAAATTTTTTCAAAAAAAAAAAAAATTCGAATACCTCTTCAGTCATTATATTTGCCTAATAAAAATTCAAAATTTTTTCAAAAAAAAAAAATTCGAATACCTCTTCAGTCATTATATTTGCCTAATAAAAATTCAAAATTTTTTCAAAAAAAAAAAAAATTCGAATACCTCTTCAGTCATTATATTTGCCTAATAAAAATTCAAAATTTTTTCAAAAAAAAAAAAAATTCGAATACCTCTTCAGTCATTATATTTGCCTAATAAAAATTCAAAATTTTTTCAAAAAAAAAAAAATTCGAATACCTCTTCAGTCATTATATTTGCCTAATAAAAATTCAAAATTTTTTCAAAAAAAAAAAAATCGAATACCTCTTCAGTCATTATATTTGCCTAATAAAAATTCAAAATTTTTTCAAAAAAAAAAAAAAATCCGAATACCTCTTTGGTCATTATATTCGCCTAATACAAATTTCAAAATCTCGTTATTCGTTTTGAAATTTATTACTTTTACCAAAAATAAAAAATTCTTTGGTAAAATTTTGAATTATAACAGGATAATAGAACAGAAAAAGAGGTATTTTACAGTGGTCATCCTGTATTTAATAAATGCTGAAAAATTCTGACCAACTCATATTAATAAAATTAATACTTTTAACGACAACAACACAATTAAATTATACAAATAATCTTTAATTGCCCAGAAAAATCTAACATAGCAACCATACAACAACCCACAGAGAAAAATATCAATATTATAAACAAATGCTGAAAAATTTAAACCAATTAGATTACGAATAAAATGCGGTTAAGCGTACTTTTTATAATAAAAAATTTTAAATGAATATAAAAATCAAATTAACAAAAATATATATACATAAACGTATCATGATGACGTTGAATAACTAATAAGCACTTGAGAATTGTAAATATGTATACATAAAGTCAAAAGAGGGCTTGAAGTAAAAACATTAGGGGAAAAAGAGCATCAAAACGAATTACTAATGACTTGATGTTTAATATTGCAGGGCGAGAAAGGAACGAAAGGTGATCCAGGTCCAATGGGACTTCCCGTAAGTACAAAGTCAGGTCAAAGAAATGAGATTATCAAAGTATTGCCATTTATTTGACAAGTTGTAAATAAAAAAAAAGATTTCATGGATACTCAGTCAAGATAATATATAAATTTTTAATATAAAATTGAGGGTGATAAATTTTTTTTATATTTATTTTATTTTTTTACAAAACATTTTAAGAAAAATTTCAAAAAAAAATAATTTAAAATGGTACTACTTCAGTAAGACTTTGTTTATTCATATAAATATTAATAATAATACGTTTTTTATTGAAATAAAATTTAAAAAATAAAATATTTATATTTCAGGGACCTATGGGATTAAGGGGAGAGTCAGGTCGACCGGGAGACACTGGTAAACCCGGTGCGATGGTAAGAAAGCGATTTTATCGCTCTTAAAATCTCCCATTTATAACTTCAGTAAACAACAAAAAAATAAAATACAAAATTAAAATAAAACAAAGATAAACAACAAAATTAAAAAAAATATATATTTAATAAATTAAAATAATTCAACATCAGTCAGTTGTCAGTCAGTCAGTCAATTTAAAACCAATGTAACTTGCTATTTAGTTTCTGCTTTTAAAAATAATTTAATTATCAATTTGATATTTAACAGTAAATCAATATTAAATTAATAATTTGTTTTTTAAATAATATTAATATAATAATAATAATAATAATAATAATAGTAGTAGTAGTAGTAATAATATAAAAACTAATTAAAATCAATCATGACAAAATAATTAAATGTTAAATCTGTCATAAGTTGATAAGTAATTTTGTTTGAATTTTTTTTTTATTAAATTAACATTGTATTTTAAACTAAAAAAGAAATCCCTCAGTAGTTTTAATTTATTAACTCTTTATTTATTAAATTTGTTTATTATCATTAATAATAATAATGATACCTTAACAGCAGGTTGGCACGTGGTGATTCGCTAACAACTAACACGGGATTAGGTACAACACAACCACAACTGGCATCAGCCTACCAATTAATTTAAAATTTTTTTAAATTAAAAAATAAAATGCGATAAACGACAATAACCCAAAAAAAATATGCACATGCTATTGTTGTTCATTTTAACGTAACAACATTATTAATAATAAAAAATATTAACAATAATTTACAATATACTAAATCGAAAAAAAAAAAAAAAAATGTTCATATCAGTATATAGATAATTCCTCCCCATTGAAATAAACAATAACTAATATTTATAATAATATAAATAAAATCAAAAATTAAAAAAGTAAAGGAATAAATATCTCTCTTATAAATTGAAATAATAAATAAATAAATAAATTTAATAATATTAATGATAATAATTATATAAAAAAAAATTATTAAATAAAAATTTCAATTGTAATAAAATGTACGTATTATAATACATAAATATATATTTCTATATATTTTGTCACTCATTTAAACTCATTATTAATTTATCGCGAAAATTTATGTATAACAATGTAATTCAAGTACTTTTATATGGTGGAAATGAGCATTGCATATTGCCAACTGAATTTCATATAAGAGAGATTATTACCTCGAAAAAAAATAAAAGAAAATGATAAAATAAAAAAAAATGTTATTAAAAAAATAAAAAAAGTTAATACATATAAGTAGAATGAGACGATGATGAGTATAAAAATAAAAATGATAAAAAAAAAAATTAAATGAAAATCTGACATAATGTAAAAGGAAATAGAAAAAAAAAAAAATTGTAACTAGATTCCCCGGGGAAAAAACGATCGATGGAATTGATCCTGGTGACGCTGCTGCTTGTGTTAGAAATAACGTTACTGAATAAAATTTATTCAAAGCTCGTCTCTCTATTTTTACCCTATATATAAATATTAAAAAAAAAATATATATATACTTATATATATAATATACACATCCTTCGACGTTCATCTCTAGCCTACATTCTTGAAAATAAATATTTTCAATGAAATTAAAATGCATTGGCACGAAGCACAAATAAATAAACGCACCAGTGATTGTGCATGTCCATGCAAAATAATAAAAATTTACAAAATAAATATAAATATCATTTATACCTGATGCATGATATGATCAAACAACATCAATTCATGTCAGACATAAAAACAAAAAAATAAAAAAAAAAATATATATATACACGATATAATGATTAACGATGATTTTTCTTGTTTACTCAATGTTCTTCAACAAGAGAAAAAAAAAAAAGAAATCAAAATATGCGAATTGTGTTATCTAAATGTATAAATCATTCAAAAATTTATGAATTTTTTCATAAAAAAAAAATATTAAAATAAATACAAAAAATAAGTACTTAATTAAAAAAATAATATCAATATTAAAACTAAAAATGTGTAAAATTTCGTATAAATGAAAGTTTTAAAAAAATATATAAAAATAATTGATAATATTATTGTGATTGTGTGTGTATGCATGATAAAACGAGACATTGTAAAGTTTTCGTAACGTCGAATTGACAAAATCAACGTGTCCAATTGGATAGATATAAAAAGGAATAAATTTGTGTGTGATAATGTTAACTGAATATAACTTTTGACATAAATGTATATGTAAAATTGTCTTGCAAGTAATTATTAGTCTGGTTTAAAGCTTGACTATCTCTATCTAACATTAAAGAATTAAATTAAAATAAATAAAAATTTTGTAAATAATAATATATCTTCAATCTATTTATATAAATATATATATATATATTTCTTTTTTCTCTTAATATATCTATTTTATCTTGATGGCTGAATCGATATAGACTTTTTGAATAGAGATTTAAAGTTTGCTTAAATTCGGTATTATATATATATAAATAAATATAGTACAGTTTTTAAAACTGTATAATTAATCCCTTGGACCGGTGAATTGTCTCTTTCGCACGTTATCACATTAAGCACAAACAAATTTAAAAAAAATATATTGAAACTTGTATTTAACTCGAAAGTTTAATGAAAAAAAATAAATAAATAAATAAGACAAATAAAATTATACATTAAGTTAACTGATTGTATATAATTGGCTGCTCAAAAAACAAAAACTTAAATTCACAAAAATAAGAAACAAGTAAAAAAGAAAAAAAAAATTAATTGAATGATTTAAAATATAAAAATAATGGCCTATAAATTAACAACTCAATTGTCATTTAAATAATTTTGAAATATTGTTATTACTTGTGCTAGTATACTTATATATGCTGTGTCAATGAAGAAAAAAAAAATTGTAAATGTAAAAATGAGAATAACAAATTGTTTGAGTGTGCCAATAATTGTTACCTCGACGAGACTTAATTTTTTTTTTTATCTCATTTTATTTTTTTATTTAAAAAAAAAAATATATTAATACTCATTTGTTTATGATTGTTTTATTGATTTTTTTTTTATTTCATTGTAATTATTACCTTTAATACGAGATAAAATAAAAAAATATTGATTAAAAATATTTACGCTGGCGTACTCGACAAGGCAAAAATAAAAATAAGCAAGTATGCAAATGACTGTAATTGAAATTATGTTAATTGTATTTAAAAAAAAAAACAAAGAAATAATTTGTTATTTGATAATATTGTTTTTTTTTCTTTTTATTAATTTCTTTACATACAAAAAAATTTAAAATTTTAACACAAAATACGCACACGCAAACACATTACTTAAAAAAATAAAAAACATATTTTGTTCAAAAATGAAAAAAAAAAAAAACATTGTAACATACAGAATAATTATATGACTTAAATGTAATTGAGCTAAATATCTTAATGCTCTTTTAGGCTTATGTTTAATCTTAAGATATTTGAAAAAAAAAAAATTAATGTTAAGTGAAAAATTTTGAAGATAAATAATGTACTTATATTGAAAAAAAAAAACATAATTATTAACTTATAAATTACATTTGTTAATCGTGACGATATTCAGTGATGAAAAAGAAAAAATGATGAATAATATTTATCATGTTGCTTAATGAAGAAAAAAAAAAAAACAAAAAACAAAGTAAAAAAAAGACAAAAAAAAAAAAAATTACTAACAGATCTGTTTCATAATGTCCTGATTAATAAACAGAATGTGCATGTGCCTGTTGTCGAATTTGCTTTTACTAAATAATCCTTAAACCTATAAATATATACATAATTCATTTACTGTTTATATTAGCTTTTGCATTTTGGCTAATTCATCAAACAGCCAATATATTCATGATAATAAAATTATTCATATAATAATAGTAATAATAATAACAATAGTTTAATAATTTAATAACATTGACTTGTTTATTCTTCGTGCTGAAATAATAATAAAAAAATAAAATTGGTCATGTCATGACGTTTATTTTCTTGGTCGTGTACTGATCAGAGGTAGCTGTTTGTTTTTTTTTTTTTATATTTATCAGATTATTTTTATTAAAGTCTTCTTCCTCATTCAATTTTATTATTGAGATTTTAATCAGTATCGTTACAAACTGCTTGACTGGTTACGGTGATTACTTACTATCATATACCAAGTCATCCGGGAAATATAATAGAATATATATCTATATATATGTATTGATCAAGTATATAATGTACATATATGTATTTATATAATATATAAAAAAATATCAACAGAATCAACTGATGATCAGGACACAAGGTATTATCATTGTGAGGCAGTTTTGCATAGTGTGCGCTCGTCCGGTCGTTGACATTGTCCCAAACCATTAAATACATAATTTATTTTTATTATTTTTACATATTATTTTTATTATTTCATATTTAATTTGCGATTTAGAATGAGTTTACATAATTTACCTCTTTCAGGGCCAGCCAGGCTTAGATGGTATGAAGGTAAGAATTTATTTATTTATTTTTAAACGAAATAAATTATTATTTATTTAATTAATAATATTATTAATAAATTTATTTTAATTAATTTTAAGGGTGCACAAGGTGAACCAGGTACCAAAGGTGAACGTGGTGATCCAGGTCTACCCGTAAGTATTAAAATTATTATTTAAATAATTTATAATATTATATTAATATTTTTTAACGTTTTATTTTATATTTTTTTCAGGGTACCGATGGAATTCCCGGTGCACAGGTACAGCTTTTCCCATCCAGTCAACACAAACAAATATAAATTTTTAAAAATAATCAAATCATTGAAGCTTTTTTTGTTTTTTTTTTTTATTTTTTTAATTTAAATTTGAGTAAAAATAAATCATTTGGTGGCAAAGTAATATTCTCAATTCATATTTATTTGTTCATTTAATTAATTTATTTTTTTAATTTTAAAAATTTACTTGAAAAACAGATTGATTTGAATTTCTAATGTAACTGGATACTCTTTGCCACCAGCATCATCATCAAAAATAAAAGATAATAATAATAATAATAGTTGAATAAGCAAAAATAAAAAAGAGAATAATTTATGTTTAGTCTCTTTAGCTATTTTATATGTATATATATTTTTGGTAACCCCCTTCTGCATACTCTTTGACTGAGCTATGCTAGCCGGATATCCGGCTTCTCCTCGTTCCAATAATTTTACACTTCCTTGACGATTAATCACTCCTGCAATATGACCGTGTTACAGGGTTCCAAAGGTGACAAAGGTGCCCAAGGTGAAGCCGTGAGTATACTATAAACACGAAGTTATATGATCATTTATTAAGTTTCATCGATTATAAGAACAATCATTTAAACACACAAGGGTTGATTTTATTTTTTTTAATTTTATTTCAACATTTCATTTATATTATTAATTTAATTATCATTATTATATTTTTTCTTTTCAATTGTTTTCTATTAATCTTTTTGTGCTTTTTTTTTTGTTCGTGATAAAAACTGTAAATCAAATATATATATATATATATTTAATATAATTTTGTCGATTTAAGTTTAAATACTTTTATAGCAAAAGAAATTGATAGATTGCTGCCACCACAATTCAACGTATACAATAAAGGGTTGCAACCCTTAATGTATATTATACTAACCCCTTGAGTCTTTCACTGAATCCAAATCAGTGGACTTTTGCCAAGGGAAAATGCTTTCATCTACCTTTGCAATTGACCACTGTATGGATTTCTCTTGTAAATTTATTTTTTATTTTTTATTTATTTATTTTTTTTTTTGTTCAATTGCCAGAAGGGGGTTCAATTATTATTGTATCCAAGAAACCTTCAAAATTATATATATCAAATAAATAACAAGAAAGTATCAAAAGAAAAATAATAATAATATACTATATTAAAAGAAAGAAAAGAAAAAAAAAAAAAAAATTCTATTTTTTTATAGTTCATTTCATTGTTCCATCATAATTTCAAATAAATTATTAAATAATAAAACTGTCTCACGACAAGACGAGAACACTATACGCATTATAGCCCCGTGTCAATAAACAATTGCATTTACAAAATTAAAATTAAAAAATATTTAGTTATTCATAAACACAATGCCTGGCCTAATTGCACGTACGTGAAACCTGAAATTCAACAAGGAAATAAACTATTTAAAAGAAAAAAAAATATATATAAACTAATAAAAATTTAAAAAAGTATCTAAAAAATTGAATTTAAATAAAAAAAATAAAATAAAAATAGATAACTTGTATTAATTTCAGGGTAAAGTAGGTAAAAAAGGACGAAGAGGTGATAAAGGAAGTAAAGGTGATCAAGGTGTACCTGGATTAGATGCACCATGTCCACTTGGTGCTGATGGATTACCACTTGCTGGATGTGGATGGAGATCACCTCAGGTATATTATAAAAATTATAATCAATATTGACAATAATTTTAACAAATTATTTTGGGTTTTATTTTATAAAACTAATAAATTTAACATTGGGGCTTTTATAACATATATATTTAATATGGCTTTGGTTATTTATTGTTGGTGTTGTTGCACAAAAAAAATTTTGGTGTTGGTTAGCAGGAAGTTACAACCACAATGAGTTCATCAAGTGAGGGACCAGAACCAGCTGAAACTGACTATGAAGAACAAGAAGAGGATTATGAAGAGGAGTATACAGACTCCAGTAGTAATCTTGCTGAGAAATAATATATTCTCAGTCATAAATAACAACTTTAACATAATTATATATTATAATTTTTGTTGATATTGTGACAATGTTTACAATTTAATCAACATAAAAACCAAACAAAATTAAAAAATAGATTATATTTTAATACTATATATTAATAAGAGCTCAAATTAAATCTACTACTATATATACTCTTAAGAATGCAGAAGAATCAAGAATTATTATTATCATCTCCATCATCATCATCATCATGTGTTATCAAACATCCAAATTGAATATTTGACATTAATAAATTCAACCCTATATATGCTTTTTAGTTAATATTGATGCCGACAACTGTTTGACTCATCTAATATCAAACTAATTCACCTATCCGGTAATTTTGAAACTCTCTACAGTAACAATGTAATCTACTGTCTAATAGGGTAAATTTTTATGTATACATTTATCTGTATGTATATATATATATTTATTGAAGAAAAGGGGTCTTTAACTTGCATGAAAATGACTGCATGAAATTGGTATTTTACCCTCAATTTGCTTTACTATAAAATTATTATTATTATATAATCTTAGACAATGTTATTTTGTATAATTACAAAATAGTTTTGGTTTTCAAAAAAAAAAAAAAAAAAAAGAACCATTAAATTAAATTACATTAAAAAAATTAATTAATTGTCTAAATGTTATTTTAAACAAAAATGTATAACATACATTACTTGGATGAATGTTTTTTTTTTTTTTTTATCTGACTTTGATAAAATTAGTAATATTAAATTGAATTTATTTTAGTCAAGAATACTACGTGAATGGCTGCAAGAAGAAGAAGAAGAAGAACATCAACTTGATGATGATGAAGAAGATGAAAGGACAGTTATGCGTTCATCAAGAAACATTTAAAGTCAAATTGTTTCATTCATTTAGTATTTTATTTTCAACAATCAAAAATGTCAAGAAAATAATATGAAGATTCTATCTGCTGATGTATTTTTTATTTTTTTATAGTTATTATTTTTCGTTTTCGGTGGTGTGTATTATGTTGATATCATCAAACAAGTGAATTAAAAATTTTCCCAGTAAGTGTTGTAAATAAATGTACTTACAGTGGAAAATATAAAAAAAAAAAAAATGTGTGTGCGTGCGTGAATCATACCGTGTGTGTACATATAATTAATTTATAAATTCTTTTTTTTTTTGTTTTGTTTTACTATTTTCAAGGCTATTTTTGATTAAACAAAAAAATAATTTATATAAATGAAGTCAAATTAATAATAATCACTGTGTCATGCTATTATATGTTTTTTTTTTTTTTCTAATTTATATTATAATTATAGCTATTATTAATATTGTAATGTTAATTTAAAATAATTATGTAATAATCATATAAAAAATGAAAAAAAAAATAAATTTATATTTAAATATTTCTATATTGCAAAAGAAAAAATTGTAGAAAAATATAAAACTGACTAATGTTATTTAAAAATAATTTGTTTATTTAATAATTATATTTACTGTTTAAATAATTTAAATTTTTTAAAATTCTTTTGAATTTCATCTTTTGGATATGGTTTTGTAACAAGACAAGTTGGTATGTTTTCTGGTTGTTCAATCCAAATTTTATGATCAACATTTGCTTCTTTTAATTTTGATTCAAGATCATATAAACTTTTTTCATCTGTTGCCTGAAGAAATAAAATATATTTATAAATAAAATAACATGTGTTATCACTTGAAATTGAATAAAATACAGATTTATTTAAAGCTATATGCTGATTAATATGTATCCTATATTATTTTGATGATTTACCTCCAGTACAACTTTGTGCATATTATCTAAATCAGCAAGATAGGCCTGTGTATATTCATGATTATAAAATAAATGTGTAACAGCAGTACAAGCATGACATGCCTGTGCAATCACAGCACCAACTGGCCATTGCATTGATTTTATTAAATCACTTCTTACCACAACATACTGAACAATACCTGTCATTCTGAAACTTACAATATTTTAATTAATCAATCATATTTCATATGACATGTTTACAATAATATTTGATAAAAAAAACAAATTAAAACAATGTGTTTATAGTTTAAAGAAAAGGTAAACATTGTTTATTTGTTTATAAAACATCTGCTACTGATTAAAATATTAATTGTTATAATAATGAAAATACCTAATTTATTTGTTGATCAACTGATGTCGTTGTTGTTGACTTTAAATTAAATTATTATTGTCATTAAATATATTTGTTGTTTTTTATTTATAAATAATTGTTTTGACAGATACTGTTTGATTTTGAAGAATATTTTTATTTTTTTTTTGAAGAGCCATTTTCAAATCCATTAAACATGTGAAGTAGATAAGAACAGTGTTCGATATAATGAAGCCATGACAGATGATTAATTGAAGTTGTAAATCAGAGATGGCAGCTCATGTATTTTCAAAACTACTTTATCGACTTATTTTCAAAGATGGCGATTTTGATTATGTCAGCGTCTCGTTGTGGTACCACTCTTGATCATACTGACATTTTTTTTTTTACTCTAATCAGCTGTTTTAAAACTCAAAACAAATAATAAATGTAATAAATATATCAGCGTTGTTTTAATTTACAATGTACTTTTGAGTATTTCAATTTATTTTATTTAATTTATATTATTATTAAAGTGAAGTAAAAGTAAGCATACAAATTTAACATTAATAGCCAAGTTAACAAGGCTAACTTGATGGTAATTTTTATTTTATTTTTATTTAAAATATTACTATACTATCTATATATATATATATATTTTTTTTTTTTTTTTACCCAACAAAGAATATTGTTTTGTTAACCTAAGGGCATTTTAGTTTCATAATATTTTTTAGCAGAAAAAAAATTCCACCTCTGGACATTACGTTTGATTTATTTTCGTTGTCTATTAATATTTCTCCAGCAATATGTCAAAGTTTCAAACAGGATACAATATCTGTGTATTTATTATTTATTTTTTTAAAATAATAATTTTAGTTATCAATATCATCTTGTAATTCAGATTCTTCATCAACATTGTCTTGTAATTTTTTATGATTAGTTGCATTTTTTGTACGTTTCCATTTCATTCTTCTGTTTTGAAACCAAACTTTGACCTAAAAATTTATTTATTATTATTCATTTATTATTATTAATTAATTTAATAATTAATTATTTTATTACCTGACGTTCTGTTAAATCCAATGCAACAGCAATTTCATATCTTCTTAGTCTTGTTAAATAATTACTATGTGAAAATTCATACTCTAAATGACAAACCTGTTGTTTTGTAAATGCTGTTCGTTCTTTTCTAGGTTTTCCTCCTTGACAAACACGGCCGATTTTCTTTAAAGATTCTGTCAAACAAGGAAAAAATAAATTAAAAAATATAATAATTTTATGGAGGATTTAATTTTAATATTATTTTTCTAAAACTAGAAAAAGTGAAGTCTCGTTCAAACTGTGCACCATTTAAAATTACAGATCTAAATCAAGCAGTTTCTAAATGCCGACATCAACAGCGGCATAAACTACATGACGTAATACAACAAAAAAAAATTAAAAAAACTCTTATAATCACGTTAATTTGTACGAAATAAAATGCAATAATTATTTCTTATTAAATTAACAAAAAATAAAACAAATTAAACCGCTTTAAAATCCAAGAAAATTTTTTTTTAATAAAAAAGAAAAAAAAAATAAGAGGAAGCACTTGAAGTGTGTTTTTCACAACAAAAATAAACAGTTACTAGTATATCTAAATTGTCGGTAGTACTTTAAAACAGGTCTATATTAAAAATAATTTATTTTTTTTTCAATAATCCATTACCATAAAAATAAAAAGACTATTATTTTCATCGTTAAATAAAAATAAAAAAATTACAATCCATTATTTTGTTTGATAAAAAAAAAAATAAATAATAATAAAACAGTTAAATTAATTTGGTGATAAAGATAATAATGATGCAAATATTTAGGCTAGATAGGGTTGATTATGACTGCAGGCGTCAGTAAAGACATAAAAAAAATAAAAAATAAAAACGTCTGTAGTATAGTAAACGCATAAAAATATTACTTCGAACCTCGAGTTGTCAACTTGTGGGTATAATTATGTAGTATTATGTTGTATCAAGTTGATACATCTGTATACATTTATGCTCATATATATATATATATATATAAGCAACTTGCCATATTTGGATTGATGTGATTGCACCATGTGATTATCAGATACTGCTTCAGACATATCAAATTCAACTGAAGGAATTTTATTACCGTTTGATGACACTCTGTGATCATAGTTTTGTACAATTGGTACTGTTGATACTGGTAATCCATAAGATGATACATCCCATTCTCGTAAATCATATTGATTAATTGTTGATCGTTGATCAGTATCATTTGAATAATCCCATCTATTAAAAATTAAAAATAAATATTATATATATATTTATATAATATAATTTATATGGTTTGTTAAATTGTCTATTTACCTTGGATAATATATATTTTCATTTGAGTTAGTATTTTGGTAAGTTTCCAGAGAATATGATGAAGAACTATGTACTGCTTCATTAACACTGGAATATGTCCAAAAATGTTCGTAATTTGGTGGACAACGTGATGCAATATCAACTATTTGTATATGATATGATCCAGATGACGATAATGATGATGATGATGATGATAATGATGTTTGTAAAGTTGTTGGTAATTCAAATGATTCTTGATTAAATACAAGACACTTTTCAACACTTGAATTCATATTATTAAGTATTTTTTAAATTTAAATTAAACACATTTGTATTTTAAACACTTGTTTAGATTAATTATTTTATATATAATTAAATTAATTAATTTTGTTGGTAACAAAAGTGTCAGACTGATAGTGAATGAATTAAATGAAAAGACAGTGGACAAGTCTTAGTTAATGCGTGGGAGTAACATTTGTTGAATTAGTACCGGAGGGGACTTAGATTTTTATTTTTTTCTTAGCTCATCTTAATACTGGAAAAAAATTCAACCAATCTGAGAAGTTTAGGGCATGTCCCATCATATATTATGATTGTGATGATGTAAAAACACAGTGATACTGACACAGTGGGCGGTCTTTTTATCTTTTTTTTTTTCTTGCTTTTTTTCTCCATCATTTTGATGTTTTTTTTTGATTCACCAAAATGAAGATGATTTTTAATTTTTGTTTATTTATTAATATATGAATCAACATGTAACCAGCTTAATTTTATTTCTTTTTTTTATTTCATTTATTTTCAACCTACACAAAAAATTTAGGGTGATTTAAAGATAATTTGATTTTAGTTATTAGGTCAACGACATTTAACTAAAAAAATACTAATAATAATATACATAAATTTGTTTTTTATAAATCTGTTAAAATATTAAATAAATATATGAGTATTATTTTCAGGATAATAATTATGTCAAGACACGCATAAATTTATATATAAAAGTTGAATAAACCAAAGTTAAAATAAACAAGGATTCACCACAGGTCCTGCGTATGTAAACACAGATATGTTTTGGGGTTCATGAATCATTCAAGCATACAAAAAATGTATTTCACTAAAATTCGAATATATGACAATATGTGTGGGTACATATAATTTTTTTAATAATATTCCAAACGTCACCAGAAAATATTGAACATGCAATGATGATTGATATTGAAACATCAATGTCGATTACGTGTGACGAGTTTATTGATAACATAAGTGAAATAAATTGAAAAACACGTAACTATTATAATAATTAAGAATGATAATTCTTCAGAGACGTTTTAAATTATTACAGAATAATAAAACGTGTAAAAAAGTACTCAGACCGTTAAATAACTTTTGATTATCGTCAATAAATTTCAATGCTCTAATTTTTGGTTTGAATACCTCTTTTCTTCTTCTATTATCCTATTAAAATTTGAGATTTTTTCAAAAACTTTTTATTTCAAGTAATAGAAAAATATTATGAATAATAACAGGATAATAGAACAGGCAAAGAGGTATGCAGATTTTTTTTTTATGATCAAATGTTTCGAAAATTGAAAACCTCCTTAGTTATTCCATGTTCCTGATAAAATTCAAGATTTTAATTTTCGAAAAAAAAATTTAAATTTGTATTAGGCGAATATAATAACCAGAGAGGTTATTCATCAATATTTTTCGAGAAATCGATATTAACATAATCTAAAATTTATTGAAAAAATTGGTAAAAATACTAGGCAAACATGACTTTGAAAGAGGTATATGGGGCGTTTCATACATTTTTTCTATCATCATTATTTTCTAAGAAATCAATAATAACAAATCTTAAAAATGTTTGAAAAAATTGGTAAAAATACTAGGCAAACATGACTTTGAAAGAGGTATATGGGGCGTTTCATACTTTTTTTCTATCATCATTATTTTCCAAGAAATCAATAATAACAAATCTTAAAAATGTTTGAAAAAATTGGTAAAAATACTAGGCAAACATGACTTTGAAAGAGGTATATGGGGCGTTTCATACATTTTTTCTATCATCATTATTTTTTGAGAAATCAATAATAACAAATCTTAAAAATAATTGAAAAAATTGGTAAAAATACTAGGCAAACATGACTTTGAAAGAGGTATATGGGGCGTTTCATACTTTTTTTCTATCATCATTATTTTCCAAGAAATCAATAATAACAAATCTTAAAAATGTTTGAAAAAATTGGTAAAAATACTAGGCAAACATGACTTTGAAAGAGGTATATGGGGCGTTTCATACATTTTTTCTATCATCATTATTTTTTGAGAAATCAATAATAACAAATCTTAAAAATAATTGAAAAAATTGGTAAAAATACTAGGCAAACATGACTTTGAAAGAGGTATATGGGGCGTTTCATACATTTTTTCTATCATCATTATTTTTTGAGAAATCAATAATAACAAATCTTAAAAATAATTGAAAAAATTGGTAAAAATACTAGGCAAACATGACTTTGAAAGAGGTATATGGGGCGTTTCATACATTTTTTCTATCATCATTATTTTTTGAGAAATCAATAATAACAAATCTTAAAAATAATTGAAAAAATTGGTAAAAATACTAGGCAAACATGACTTTGAAAGAGGTATATGGGGCGTTTCATACATTTTTTCTATCATCATTATTTTCCAAGAAATCAATAATAACAAACCTTAAAAATAATTGAAAAAATTGGTAAAAATACTAGGCAAACATGACTTTGAAAGAGGTATATGGGGCGTTTCATACATTTTTTCTATCATCATTATTTTCCAAGAAATCAATAATAACAAATCTTAAAAATAATTGAAAAAATTGGTAAAAATACTAGGCAAACATGACTTTGAAAGAGGTATATGGGGCGTTTCATACATTTTTTCTATCATCATTATTTTCCAAGAAATCAATAATAACAAATCTTAAAAATAATTGAAAAAATTGGTAAAAATACTAGGCAAACATGACTTTGAAAGAGGTATATGGGGCGTTTCATACTTTTTTTCTATCATCATTATTTTCCAAGAAATCAATAATAACAAATCTTAAAAATGTTTGAAAAAATTGGTAAAAATACTAGGCAAACATGACTTTGAAAGAGGTATATGGGGCGTTTCATACATTTTTTCTATCATCATTATTTTCTAAGAAATCAATAATAACAAATCTTAAAAATGTTTGAAAAAATTGGGAAAAATACTAGGCAAACATGACTTTGAAAGAGGTATATGGGGCGTTTCATACATTTTTTCTATCATCATTATTTTCCAAGAAATCAATAATAACAAATCTTAAAAATGTTTGAAAAAATTGGTAAAAATACTAGGCAAACATGACTTTGAAAGAGGTATATGGGGCGTTTCATACATTTTTTCTATCATCATTATTTTTTGAGAAATCAATAATAACAAATCTTAAAAATAATTGAAAAAATTGGTAAAAATACTAGGCAAACATGACTTTGAAAGAGGTATATGGGGCGTTTCATACATTTTTTCTATCATCATTATTTTCCAAGAAATCAATAATAACAAATCTTAAAAATAATTGAAAAAATTGGTAAAAATACTAGGCAAACATGACTTTGAAAGAGGTATATGGGGCGTTTCATACATTTTTTCTATCATCATTATTTTCCAAGAAATCAATAATAACAAATCTTAAAAATAATTGAAAAAATTGGTAAAAATACTAGGCAAACATGACTTTGAAAGAGGTATATGGGGCGTTTCATACATTTTTTCTATCATCATTATTTTTTGAGAAATCAATAATAACAAATCTTAAAAATAATTGAAAAAATTGGTAAAAATACTAGGCAAACATGACTTTGAAAGAGGTATATGGGGCGTTTCATACATTTTTTCTATCATCATTATTTTTTGAGAAATCAATAATAACAAATCTTAAAAATAATTGAAAAAATTGGTAAAAATACTAGGCAAACATGACTTTGAAAGAGGTATATGGGGCGTTTCATACATTTTTTCTATCATCATTATTTTCCAAGAAATCAATAATAACAAACCTTAAAAATAATTGAAAAAATTGGTAAAAATACTAGGCAAACATGACTTTGAAAGAGGTATATGGGGCGTTTCATACATTTTTCTATCATCATTATTTTCCAAGAAATCAATAATAACAAATCTTAAAAATGTTTGAAAAAATTGGTAAAAATACTAGGCAAACATGACTTTGAAAGAGGTATATGGGGCGTTTCATACTTTTTTTCTATCATCATTATTTTCCAAGAAATCAATAATAACAAATCTTAAAAATGTTTGAAAAAATTGGTAAAAATACTAGGCAAACATGACTTTGAAAGAGGTATATGGGGCGTTTCATACATTTTTTCTATCATCATTATTTTTTGAGAAATCAATAATAACAAATCTTAAAAATGTTTGAAAAAATTGGTAAAAATACTAGGCAAACATGACTTTGAAAGAGGTATATGGGGCGTTTCATACATTTTTTCTATCATCATTATTTTTTGAGAAATCGATATTAACATAGTCTAAAATTTATTGAAAAAATTGGTAAAAATACTAGGCAAACATGACTTTGAAAGAGGTATATGGGGCGTTTCATACATTTTTTCTATCATCATTATTTTCCAAGAAATCAATAATAACAAATCTTAAAAATGTTTGAAAAAATTGGTAAAAATACTAGGCAAACATGACTTTGAAAGAGGTATATGGGGCGTTTCATACATTTTTTCTATCATCATTATTTTTTGAGAAATCGATATTAACATAGTCTAAAATTTATTGAAAAAATTGGTAAAAATACTAGGCAAACATGACTTTGAAAGAGGTATATGGGGCGTTTCATACATTTTTTCTATCATCATTATTTTCCAAGAAATCAATAATAACAAATCTTAAAAATGTTTGAAAAAATTGGTAAAAATACTAGGCAAACATGACTTTGAAAGAGGTATATGGGGCGTTTCATACATTTTTTCTATCATCATTATTTTTTGAGAAATCGATATTAACATAGTCTAAAATTTATTGAAAAAATTGGTAAAAATACTAGGCAAACATGACTTTGAAAGAGGTATATGGGGCGTTTCATACATTTTTTCTATCATCATTATTTTCCAAGAAATCAATAATAACAAATCTTAAAAATGTTTGAAAAAATTGGTAAAAATACTAGGCAAACATGACTTTGAAAGAGGTATATGGGGCGTTTCATACATTTTTTCTATCATCATTATTTTCCAAGAAATCAATAATAACAAATCTTAAAAATGTTTGAAAAAATTGGTAAAAATACTAGGCAAACATGACTTTGAAAGAGGTATATGGGGCGTTTCATATTTTTTTTCTATCATCATCATTTTTTGAGAAATCGATATTAACATAGTCTAAAATTTATTGAAAAAATTGGGGAAAATACTAGGCAAACATGACTTTAAAAGAAGTTAATCATGTCGTGAGAATTTTTTTTAAATTCCGTAATTGGTAAAAGTTACGAGAATACCAGGCATTTAAATCCAAATTACTATACCACTAGATTTATATCAAACATTCATGTTCCCATTATGATTATGATTTTTTCTGTGGGAATATATATTTAACATTCAAACAAGCGACGATTGATTTGTTATATCATAATAAAGTTATAATATAGTTTTTTTTTATTTTTCTCTAAAATAAAAAATTTATAATTTAATATCTTTACTATCCAAAGTTTTGATGATGGGGACCTGGTTTATAGAGGTATGTATATTTTTGATGAGAGATCAAAAAAATATAATAATAAATATATATTTTTACTGATGAGTCGAAGCTTCTTAAGTTTAAAAAGGGAAAGAGAGTTATTTAAAAACAGAATGTAATCAACCAGATACTCGTACAAGTTGGTTATAAAATTTAATAGATATATAAATTGTAAATTATTATTATTATTTTTTTTTTATTCTCTATAATACATATACTCGTAAAATCATTTTTGGATCTTTTGGCAATTGGAGATCATTTGCTTTTCATACACGAGTCGATGCTGAATCGAGCAAGTCAGTGGATCTAAATACGCATCTTCAAAATTAACATGGATAATCGTTGGAGAGCACCAGGTATAAACAATTAATAAATAAATTAATTATCAATATATTCAATAAATATATGAATTAATATATTAATTTTTTAAATAAAGGAATTGCTGATGTTACACTCCAAGCATATATTGATCATCATGCTGCAAGAGAATTTGATAATGGTTCATGTCAACGTCAAAAAATCAAACAAATTATATTAACTATTATTGGCTTTCTCATTTTATGTTCAGCTGTTTGGTGGCTAATTGTTGAGCCAGTTATTGAAGGAAAAAAACTTGAAGGAATACCTAGAAGTGAAAGAAAATGTCAAAAATAATTAATAATTATTTAATTTATCATAAAATAAAAAAAATAAAAATATATATTTAAGCTTGATTTAAAAATGATAAATACTTGTAAAAAAAAAAAAAAAAAAATTAAAAGAAATTAACAGTGTAACATAAAGTATAAATTATCATGCGATAAAAATAAAACAACAAAGTGTGTAACTTGATTTAATGGTAAATCGTTAATTATAAATGTTAAAGATGCGTGGGTTGTATAAGGATATCCGCTTTCTCATTTACAAGTTATTGATTAGTGATCATTAAATGTTTGTCGTTAGGCTAACAATATACAACCAACCACACCACCACCAACACCAACACCACCATCATCATCATCAACATTGCCATGATCCTGAAATTGGAGTGGACGCTTTAGAAGATCGCGTTACAAACTCACAATCTTTATATATTTATTTTTATTTATATATATATAATACATGAGTATATACATATGAGTGAGAACCCGGTAGGAATGTTTGTCGGGTTAAAGCACTGATTCATGGTCAGTTATAATGCAAACGCTAAACAAGGGTATTATACACACTCGCTTTACTCATTGATTCAGGTCAATGCCATTTATGTTTTATTTACATTATTATTTTTATTTATTTATTTATTATTTAGTTTTTTTTTTTTACAATCTTTACAATTAAAAGAAAAAACACTGGTCAATTAAATATATACCTGTGCTTTTTATTTTTCAATTAAAAACTGTTAAGAGGTGTATTAACTATTCAGGTAAATTAGATAAATATTTGAAAAAAATTAATTAATTTTTGTTTAAATGTAGTGTAACATGTATGTGTTGAATACATTGAGTACAATATTCCCCCTTTTTTTTTATAAAACTATTGATGAATACCGCTTCATTAAAGACCCTCATATTTTAAAATATAATTATAACAAAAAAAAAATCAGAAACAATAAATTAAAAAATAAATATGTGAATATATTATTGCAACTTTGTAATATAAGTTTATGATTAATTATCTTTTCAGGGTGACTTTTGTGAGGGTGGTTTTATTTTATTTTTTCTGTTTTTGTTATACATTGTTGTGTAATGAATTTTAAAAATTTTATATATTTGTATAAAGCTTAAAGGGAAGTAAAAAAAAATGAAATAATGTATGGATTGTTGTGTACTTTTATGATGGAAACAAGAGGTAAAAGAGAAATGAGGATTGAGGGAAGAGGATGATGATGATGATGATGGTGATGATGATGATGATGATGATGATGATGATGTTGGTGGGAGTCAGGGTGGTGGAACCAAGTGGTGGTAATGTTGGATGCAGTGGGATGGTTGGTTAGTAGTAGGAGACGCTGGAGGCAAGGATCGACCGGTCAGAAAAGTGAACTCGATCCCAGTTTGAAACGCATCGAGTTGATAGGCGCCAGTCCGACTACGCAAGTTATCTCTTAACAATTATATTCATTTGACAAAAGACAAAAAGAGTTTAATTGGTAGATTAGTTTAAAATTTATTTATTTTTATTTTTTTGATTCATAAATATATAATTGATTGATTTAGTAATTTTACATCGGTGTTATTAACACCGGATATTACACCCCCGCAAACTTTTATTTCCCTAATTTTATTTGCCTGATGATCACGCCAATAAATACACGTAAGTATATCAAATTTTATATTGTTAAAATTTTAAATTTATTTTATATATACTTATACAAAAATAACAAAAAAATAATTATTTATAAATTTTATATTTTTTTAATGTCTTTATATTTTTTTTATTTTTATATTTACAATTGAGTTCATGAATGAACAGTGAAAACATGAATTTTAAAAACGTGCCTTGACAATGACTTTCTCTGTAAACAGTATTGGCATTAAATTTCAACAAAAAAAAAAAAAATAATAAATTACTTAATAAATATACATGAAAAATTTTGTTGTAATAAATCATTTTTATCTCAAAATTAATTGAATTATTTTATTAGTAATTTTTTAATTTTTTCAGGATGGTGGCCATGGTGGTTGTTATTTCCCGGTTGCTTGGCATCTTGGGCAAAATATACCGATGAATATGACTCAATGAGGGTCGCTAGATGTGACTCAAAATGCGATGGATATTCACCAATCGATGAGGTAATAATGCAATCTAAAATGACATTTTAAAACCATCTAAATGCAAAAATTATTGATTATTTTATTTTATTTTATTTTTAATTATGTAATTTTTTTAATTTTTTTTCTTGAAGCCCAAAAAAGTAATAAAAATGATAAGAGATTGCATCAGTTTATCGAAAAAAAAAAAAATGTTTTAAATCCTAAATTATTCTCATCCCTCATTACACAAGTTTTGAATGCAAAAAAAAAAAATAAATAAATAAATAAAAAAAGGAACATAATCCTTAGCCTCCTCAGCATTATCGTAAAACAGGTTTTCACGCCTGATTTGTAAAAAAAGGAGATTGCAAATATATATTTAAGATTGTGGGAAGAACCCTCTATACTCTTCTTTGGTTTTTGCCTCATTCGGGGAAGCGCATCGCGGCTTCTCGCGCCACTATAAAAAGTAGGCCAATAAGTAAGCGAACCTGTTTCTTCCGTTGAAAGAGCCTCAGGATACGATTTATATTATGCCCAGTATGTATTCCATAAAATCGTGTGAGTTTGTATGCTTCTCCTTGCTATTGTTGGCAATAATATGTTCCAAAGAGTGTGCAAAAAAAAAAAAAAAAAAAATGAAAAAAATTAACAAAACTTGCACTGTAAAACAAAAAGAATGAGAAAAAATTTAAAAAAAAAAAAAAAAAATCTTCTATAGAATAAGATAAATAAAAGGATATGCTTGCAAAGTGCACGTGTATTAATATACCACTAAATTTTCGGTAAAAAAAAAAAACCAATTTTGATGCATTTTATCATATCCGTTATCGTTGTACTCCGCCTTTTTTAATTATCCCTTCTTTTTTTATATTTAAAATATTTTGTAGTATCCTATACCTATATTAAAAATAAAATCAATAATAATAATAAAAAATTAATTAATTTATAAATTACAGTGTATGGAAAATTGTTTAATAAGCAACTATACTAAACCAGGTTATTGTCCTGAAGAAAATTCAATGTCACCATTTGAAGCTGCATGTCTTGTTGCTTGTTCAAGTGATTCACAATGTTCTGATTTATCAAAATGTTGTATAAATGATTGTGGTATAACATGCATGAAACCAACTGGTCTAGATGAACGTACTGGTAATAATTTAAAATATAATTCTATAAATAGAAATATGTTTTTTCTTTTTTTTTTTTATATAATTTACTTTTACTTTTATTTTATTTAAGATTTACCACCAATACCAGATAACATTGAAATACGTCGTGAAAAAAGTAACATGATTAGTCTTAGTTGGGGTATTAAAACAAGCAGAGATATGATTATTAAAAATACAAAGGCTAAAAAAGATTGGATGTATGATGAACAATCAAGTATCAGATATCTTGTTGAAGAACGTCACGTATTGGGACCACGTTACTTAGAATCACGTTTAAGTTCTTGGTTTGTGCGTCATCTTTCAAGTAAACCACATACATCAATACGTTCTGGTCTTAAAACTGGTCATTGGTATCAATTTCGTGTTGCTGCGGTGAATGAATATGGCTCAAAAGGATATTCACCACCATCAATACCATTTAAAACCGCAGGTGAATAATGTTTATGTTATATTTTAATGAGTCTATATATTTTAATGATATTAAATTTAACACCTTTTTTTTTTTTTTTTATTTCTTTTCTTCCATATTCTTGCATTTTTTTTATTTTTATTTTTATGCTACTGTATGTAATATATTTATTATTAAATTAATATATGTATATATTAAGAACCAAAAAATCCACGTGAGCCACGAAACTTGTCTCTCAGCGGGGCACGTGTTCATTCAGATGATGGTAAATTAAGAATTTTACTCAAATGGAAACAACCACCGTCTGATGTACCAATTATGTTTTACAAATTATACTGGAGTCGTTTAATTCGTGGTCCAACTAATGATTCAATTCTTGTTAATCACAGAAGTGTGCCAAAAGTTAGTTTTATTAATACAAAATATTAATAATAATTTATATTATTTAATAAATAATAATAATTATCTTTTTTTTTTCAACAGGATAAAAATTGTTATGAAATAAAAAATTTAGAAATTGGCTGTCAATATTTTTTACAAGTACAAGCTGTGTCATTGTATGGTGGTCGTAAATTGGCATCAAAAAAAGCATCAAAAGTTTTTAACAGCACGGATTACGCGAAATATGGTAATGTAAGAAATAGGTAAGAAATAAGAAAGCCAAATAAATGATTGTCGACTGATACATATAATTAAAAGAAAAATAAATAAAAAAAACTAATAGAAATATTTTAAATTTCAAATAACAAAGCTGTTTAATTAAAATATAATAATTAATTTGTTAAATAATTTTTATATATATTTTTTTTTTATTAAATTAAAGTGAATGTCGAGGGTCAAACGGGAAGTTGTGATAAACGTGATGCTGGATTACGAGTAAAACGTTTAATTTGTCAATGTGAAAGTGAAATTGAGGCACATATAGCATGGCCAGTTGATAATTTAGCTGGAAATTATAATGTTTCTTGGCGACAAGAAAACTGCAAATATATTAATAAATCATCAACACTGCAGAATCTTGTTGCCAACACATATATCACTCAAGTTAGTATATATTATGTATATATTTTTTTAAATATATTTTATTAATATATGCTTATTTGTAATTATTTTTTTTTACAGAAAACACGTTACAACATCAAAGGCCTTAAAAAAAATTGTACATATGTTGTTAATGTACAAAGTATGGCTAATCATATACAACAAATAAAAAATAAAAATTGGCCCCATTATCGTACATTGGAAATTGAATTTATAACTAAAAATTGTCAACAACGTCAAATTAATAATAATCAAAATGATCATAACAATGATATTGAAATATTCAAATGTAAAAGAAGAAAAGCTAGAATTAAGAAAATTAATAGTGATTTTTTATAAAAAAAAAAAAAAACTATTTTGATTTTTTTTTTTCACAAATATCAACTTATTATGATTTAAAAAATATTAATATTTATGTATAGATATTTGGCGATTTTAAAGACTAGACAAATGTCAAATAAAATCATCCTGATGATAATTTTTTTTAAATTAAATTTTATAAAAAGACTAGGATATTTGATAATACAATTAAAATTATATAAACTGAATTTGATAAAACTTTTGTATGACTTGAGCTATAACCTTGAAGATGATGATAAACTTTACGATAATAAATTTTTTGTGTTGGTCTAAAATTACTTACTATTGGACCTTCATTATTTTTTATATTTCTCAGTACATCAAGCTGTAAAACAATTAAAAAAAAAAATAATAATATATATTATTTAAAATACATTTATGATAATAATTTTTATTGATAAACATACCTGAGATACAGATACCAGTAATTTTTCAGTCATAACAAACCATGTTACAATTTCTTGACAACTTGGTGTTGTTAATGATCCTTCATAACGATAATATGTTGTTCTATCATTTGGTATAAATAATGTTGGAAGTATTGTACCTTGTATATCAATATCATATTTATTTTGTAATTCCCAATTTGATACTTGTTTTGCAGCATCAATTATTGGCTGTAAATTTTTATTATCTACTTCACTTTTCTGTAATTTTATATCAAGACAAATTAATCAATTTAATTTTATGCTCTATAAAAAATTAATGAATTAATTGTTTAATTACCTCAAAAAGAATAGCAACAACACTAATACCATTATCATATTTCATAGCAGTTGTAAAATTATTATATTTTTTATTATAATGAACAAGATGTAATTCCAATGGATCACGATATCCATTAATAGTATGCTCAGCATCCCAATGAAAATGCATTTGTTCCAATTGATAATTTGATTCTAATCCACCACCAGATAATACAGGCTGTCCTTTTAATGTCACTTGTACTAATTTAAATAAAATTAATTATTAAAAAAAAACATTTATATTTAATAATAATTTAGGATAAATACTTACTAGTATGACCATTATTTGTAAGTGTTGCTTTGTATAAATGATCATATTTTATAAATTCAAGTGTTCCTAAATCAGCTTTAAGTGTATCATCATCAACAATATCAATCGGTGATTGACGTTTACCATCTTGACAATATCCTTCCCACGTATTTGGTCCTGTTTATTATTATACAATGATATTTATAAATAAAAAAAAATTATAAATGTAATTAAAAAAAATCATAAAATATTAAATGACATTCAGGGGATATTTATTAACGGAACGGCGTCAAACAACTAAGGATATTCATAAATTGGCAGTTATTCAATCTATTCACTGGCGCATCATTTCCTCAATTAGTCAGTTGGTCAAGTCAGAATAAGTTAAAATATATTTATACTGTATGATAGTATAATCCCTATCTAATATTATCAGTTGTTTTTATTATATTGTTTAATAATAATATATAAATAATCAACTTTAAATAATTCATAATAATTTGACATGTTATAAAAACATTTTTATCATTAATTTATCTGTCAGAATAAAATTTCTTTTACTTATTTTATTTGTTAATTGAATTAAATTGGTAACCAAAAAAATTACTCTTTTATAATTTAAATGAAATTAAATATAAATTTAAGTAATTTGTTTTTTTTTTTATTCATTTTACTTAGTCAACTAGATTATTTCTGTTTTGTCTAGTTGTTATTGGGATTTCAATGAGAGTTATTAAATTATTGAATCATATACAATTTAGGACAATGATATGCAAAAAAAAATTATTAGGAATTTTATTGTCAGTAAGATTATTCTTTGAATTCGAAAGTTGAAAAAGGAAATGTTATTTAAACTTGAATTATTCTTTGATAAATTATTATCGATAAATTATGCTTTAAAAAAAAAAGTAAATTAGATTTTTAAATGAAAAAAAAAATTACAAACGAGCTATCGAAATATTTAACATCATTTATATATAATAGATTTTAATTTTTTTTTTTTTATTATTATTCGATATATTTATGTCTCTGTTGACATGAAGATCAATATTAATTTTAAATAAATACTAATATTTAAATAACCTTCACCTCGAATTGAAGAAAAATAAAAAATTTCTTTATTCAAGAACAAAAAAATAAAATAAAAAAATGACTCAGGTTAATGTCTGATAACGTAGTCAAACTATTATTAATGCATAAATATTATTGATTAATTTTTTTTTTAATTTTTCCACACAAAAATAAATACATCTATGTAAAAAAAAAAAAATATTAAAAATTTATAATTGTTTTAATACAATAATGTGTTGTTAAATTAAAATAAATTATTATCACATTTAATTTTATCTAATTAAATAGAAAAATAAAAACCAGTTAAAATTTTATCTCTAATTTAATTTATAAATAAAATTTAAATAAATTTTAATATTTAAAAAAATAAAATAAAAATGAATAGTCAGCTTGAGGGTCATCTACTTAATCACAATAAAAAATAAAATCATATTATTTTAAATGCAGTTTATATTTAATAAGTATAAACAAGTAAAAAAAGAAAAAAAAAAAAACAGTGATTTACAAAGTGATTACTCATCATACAAATTTGAAATCATTCGAACAAATGATAAGATATATAAAAAATTGAAATAAAAATATATAAAATAAACTCACCATGTTTATCAGTGTATCCCCATTCATCTGGACTTTGCAATGTAACATGAATACCTGCAACAATTTAAGAAAAAAAAATATATATTATAAGTACCATTTAAATTCAATGCAACAAAATTTCAAAGACACAATGTTTGTCCTAGTTACGTTTGCCAACAATGTTGAAATCATATATATACATTTTTTTTTTTGGTAGGTAAAGGTTATTAAAATTTACATGTAAACTTAAAATATTATAAACTTGATATCAAACATTTTGATACTTAAATATGTGGGACATCCTCAATGACACTTTGAAGAAAATGTTTAATGCAAAAATTACTTTAGATTTATCACACGAATATGTAGAACACAAACAGCTAATTTATTCTATTTTTATTATTTTATTTTATTTTTACATTTCATTGTCATAAGTTTAAATGGTCAAGTACATCATTTACAAATTGTATATACCAAAAATGTAAAAATAATTACATGATTATTTAACATTTATATATATTTTTTTTGCAACAAAAAAATAAATAAATAATATACTTGATTATATTTTTATAATCAATTCATTGTTGAGCAAAAAAAAAAATAAAATAAAATAAGGAAAAGAAAAATAATAATATAAACTATATTTTATTGTTTTATTATATACAGCATATTTTACATCAATAAAATTGTTTATAAACTTATGTTAGTATTAAATCAGTCGTTTATAAAACGTGCTATTTAATTATAAAATATAACTGTCGTAATGATAATTAAAAAAAAAAATAAAATCATTAACTCATATATGAAAAAGTAATAATATTTTTAAGCTCGTATCATCATCATGTAACATAAGTCATTAAAAAAAATTTTAAACAACTCTTGTCATTAGATAAAATAAAGGAAAAAAAAAAAAAAAATAGTAAAATAAATCAAATGAAGTTAATTTTCTTTGACACGACATCTCAATCATCTAACAAGCATCATGCATGATTTTTTTTTTTAAATATTAATTACAATGTCAAATCATTCTTCCGCCTAAATAACCCAGTAATTATTTAATATATTATCTTGATATTATTTTCAATGATTTCTTAGTTATAAATTTTTGCTAAAATTATTGTTATGTAAAAAAAAAAAGAGCAGCAATTACGAATATGTCTTCATGGTCAATGAGTACTATCAAATGTTATCATGGTCATTGTCAACAATCATCTCTGTATTAAACTTCATTGATGTTAATGAATTTATGACCCGCAAATTTTTATAATTATTTTATATCATTATAAACACGTTTATTTAATAGTACACATTTTTTAATTTAAAAAAAAAATTATCACAATAATAACACGTAAAATTTTTAAAATGTAAAAAAATATTTAAAAAATGGTTGGTTAAATAAATGTCCTAGAAAAAATATTTATTAATTTTAATAATCATTTTAAATTTATTTTATTTTATTTTTTTTGTCATACCTAAGATTAAAAATACCACAGTAATTAGACACTGCATTTTGAGGTATTATTTATTATTTGTAATTAATGAAAAAAAAATAATAGAATATTGTTTATAGAAAAAAATTAAATTAAATTAAAAAAAAAAATTAATCAGGTAGATGTTGATAACGTCCGAGCAGTTTGACGGTAATCCGACGACTGACGATGACTTGTTTGATGCTTGGTCAACAAGTCAACCCCTGAGACATATATATTCCAAGTATTTTTAATAAATGTAACATGTATCAGACAATTGACCATTTGAATTGTCTATCAGAACAATAAGGTGTATACATAATACATATATTGTATATATATTTTAACTTTACCACAACTTTTATCATTTCTTTTGTCTACATTTCTACAATGTCAACAATAATATTGGTACACAGATATTTTTAATCAATAATAAATGTTTGTTAGAGTTAAATTAAAAAATTATTCAGATAATAGTTTAACATTTTATAATTGATAAGTTTTTTAATAATAAATATAAATAGTTGTTGGATATTTTATTCACTAAATAACTGAGTGTAGACAAATTTAATGAGGAACTAACTGAATGACGAATTTATAATGTCTCATTTTATGATAACACATCCGTCAAATATTACTTGGAATCACATGGTCAATTAAATCCTTACTCATTTATACATCATCAAAATGTATTTCATTCAAAGAGTTAATAAAATTTGATTTTTGAGTAATAAAGGATGAACCAAATCATCATACACTCAGTCTCAATTCTTCTATGAGATAAAAAGAAAAGAAATTAAAAAAAAAAAAACTAAAGCATCAGCATATAAAATAATGATTGAAAAAAAAAATTTCAGAAAGTCAAAATTTAATTTAATAACCTTGAGATTAATAAATTCATCCATTTAATTGTAAATTGATTTGATAAAAATCCTTGAGTTGGCTTGAAATCATCAACATTTGTCAGTGTTAATAAAATTTGTATTCTTTTTTTTCCATGAAAATGAAAGAAAATAAAAAATATATATATATACAAATCATCTCTTTAGCATTCATTGACCGTAACTTATTTCTAGCATCGAATAATCTAGCATTAATAAATGGTTTTATTCAAGTGTGTGCTTGTTTATGAAGTAAGGCATCATAAGTATACAGAGCTAAGACAAAAATAGAAAAATAACCGTGAGGAGGAGACCAGTAAAACAGTAGAGAAAAGATGCCAAGACAAGCACCACAGTTAAACTCAGTTAACTATTGAAATATTAAAAAATAATAATAACAATAATAATAATAATAATACTAAAAACAAAAATAATAGTTTAGTATAATTATAATTTTTTAATTTAATTAATAGATATAAAAATAAGATCAATTAATATGGCAAGAGTACCAATGAGATCATCCATGAGAAGTCGTGAATCATTAAGTACATCAGCTAGTGTTGATCCAAGAGAAAGAATTGAAGATTGTTGTCGTAAATTAGTTGCATTTATGTGTACACAAGTTGGTGTTGGTGGTCTTGTTGTTGGTTATGCTATTGTTGGTGCATTTGGTTTCATAAGTATTGAAACACAAGAAGAATATCCACATGTATTAAAAATGATAAAATTACGTAGAAATTATGCTAGTAAATTATGGAATAATACTGTTGCTGATCAACGTATTAATATATTTAATAAATTAGCATTTGAAAAAAATACTGATAATATATTAAAAGAATTTCAAAATGAAGTTGCTGATGCTGTTAAAGCTGGTTATAATGGTAAAACTGTTGAAGAAGTATGGTCATTACCAGCAGCACTTATGTATTGTTTATCAGTATTTACAATGATTGGTAAGTTTTAATTTAATTTATTTTTTTTTTATATTTAATTTTATTATTTTATTTTTTAGGATATGGTAATATGGTACCAAGAACACCATGGGGTAAAGGTGCAACAGTTGTTTATGCTATTTTTGGTATACCACTTTATGTACTTTATTTTTTAAATATGGGAAAAGTACTTGCTGGAACATTTAGGTAAAATTTAAATTAATTATATTTTATTTAAAAAAATAATAATATTAATTTTTTAATATTTATTTATTTATAAATTTTAAGATGGCTGTATCGTTGGTTTCATGAATGTACTGGTAGAAAAAGACCAGGAAGAAGAATTATTGTTCCATCAACAGCATGTCTTTGGGTAATATCTGGTTATATACTTGCTGGTACAATAACATTTGCACAATGGGAAGGTTGGAGTTATCTTGATTCAGCATATTTTTGTGTTACTTCATTATGTAAAATTGGAATGGGTGATTTTGTACCAGGTGCTAATATTGTTGAAGCTAAAAGTGGTAGCCATATGAAACTAATTATAAATTTTGTTTATTTATTATTTGGTCTTGGATTAGTAGCAATGTGTTACAATCTTATGAGAGAAGATGTACGTGTTAAAGCTAAAGAATTTCGTGAAGATTGTATTGATGCATTTGAAGATTTTCGACAAAGAATGGTCAATTGTTGTCGATCAAATCCAGATTAAAATATATTATTATTATTTTTTTTTTATTTATAAATTTATGTTAAATCTATATTAAAATTAACATTATTTTAATTTTATTAATTTTAAAAATAAAATAAAATTTATAAAATGTATTTTTAAATATTATCTCAGATAAATTTTTAAGATAAAAATATAATTGTTGTTATTATTATGTTAATACCAGTCGATAATGTAGAATTTAGTTATAACCATGAGACAGCTGTTTTCAATAAGTAAATTATTATTTAGAAATATTAAATTTCCATGCCCATCTAGGAAATTTAGTGTAGGTATGTGGTGTGGACAACAAAATAAAAAAATGAATTTACAAGAAACAATTGAAACACTTACACAAGAATGTATTAAATTTCGTAAAACATTAAATTCAATAAGTGAAGAAAAAGAAAAAGAAAAAACTGTTCTTAAACATATTAAAAAGTGGGCAGATGGTGATAATTGTGTCAACAATTTTCAAAAAGGTTAATAAATATATTAATAAACAAATTTAATATTTATCTAGTATTATAATTATCATAATTTTACAACTACCTATTTTTAATAACAATACAAATATATAAACAATCAAGTGAACATTATGTCAAACATATCAACAACATCAACTACAACTACAACTACAACTACAACATCAACAACAACAACAACCAGAAGACCAAACATCATGAATAGTGAAAATACAAGTTTGATTGTCAATGATACATCTAAAACACCAAAATTAAAACAAACTCCAGATGTTAAAAGATCTTTAAATGCTCCATTAACTGAAGATGAAAAAATAGATGCCAATAAATTACGTGAATGTGAAAAAGAGCTAGATGATGAATTGGCTAAACTTAAAAATGAATTAAATAATGGATCTTCAATGGTGGATACAATGAATGCTCTTCATGAATATAATGACATCAAGGATGCAGCTCAAGTTGTTATAGGTGCAATTGCAACAATGCATGGTGTTACAATTGCCAGTTTACAAAAAGAATTTGATGTACCATGTGACTCATAATTATACATTAAAATTATTTATTTATAAATCATCAATTATTTGTATTTATTGATATCTATTGTCAATATTGTTTAATAATAAAAAAAAATAACTTTTAAAACAAAATAATACTGATGGTGTTTTTTTTTTTTTTTTTTTTGTTTATATTGTGTCTTAGGATTAGAATGGTTCAATGTATCAGAGGGTCTTTCTATGTCCAAGCATCTGGCTGGAAAAATTGTTGTATTAGACTTTTTCACATATTGCTGTATCAACTGCATGCATATTTTACCAGATCTTGATGCATTGGAAAAAAAATATACAATAAATGATGGACTTGTTGTTGTTAGTATTAAAAATTAATTTTAAGAAATTATTTTATTTATATATTATTATTATTATTACTTTTTATTATTTAATTTAATATAGATTGGTGTTCACAGTGCTAAATTTTCTAATGAAAAAGATTCTGGTAATATTTTATCAGCAGTTCAACGTTATAAAATTGATCATCCTGTTGTTAATGATGCAAAATTATCAATGTGGAGAGACATTGGTATTGTTTGTTGGCCAAGTCTTGTTATTTTAGGTAATTTAAATAATTTATTTTTAAATAATAATAATTATATATTTTTTAGTTATTTATATATTTTTTTTTTTTACTAATATTTAGGTCCAACAGCTCAACCTTTGTTTGTTTTAATTGGTGAGGGACATCGTGATGAACTTTTTTTATATACAAAAGTTGCATTATCATATTTTAAATCACAAAAACAAATATCAAATCATGAACTTCCTTTAAAACCAGCACAACATTTATTACCAGTATCTAGAAATATACTATTATTTCCTGGTAAAGTAACATCATTTTCAACATCAACTGGTGATAAAATTGTTATTTCAGATACTGGAAATAATAGAATTATTATAACAACTTGTGATGGTAAAGTTGAGGATATAATTGGTGGATATTCTCCAGCTTTTAAAGATGGAAATTATAATGAAGCACGTTTTAATGCTCCTCAGGGTGTTTGTGTATTAAATAATTATATTTATGTTGCTGATAATGAAAATCATGCAATACGTCAAATTGATATGAAAAAAAAATTTGTAACAACATTGGCAGGTAATGGAAATCAGGGTCATGATTATATTGGTGGTAAAAATGGTAAAGAACAAACATTATCATCACCTTGGGATGTTGGAATTTATTATCATGATCAAAATGATGAAAAAAAAGTTCCAATTATTATGATTGCAATTGCTGGAACTCATCAAATTTGGGCATTATTTTTAGAGGATACAATTTGGTGGAAAAATAAAATATTTAAATCTGGTACTTGTTCAGCAATTGTTGGTAGTGGTAAAGAAGAAAATAGAAATAATTCATATCCTCATGCATCTGGTCTTGCACAACCATCTGGTATAACTATTGTACAAAATTTAAAAGCAATTTTTTTTGCTGATAGTGAAAGTAGTTCAATAAGAAGAGTACATTTACAAGATGGTAAAGTTAGTGCTGTTGCTGGTGGTGATAGAAATCCATCTGATTTACATAATTATGGTGATATTGATGGAACAAAATTTACAGCAAAATTACAACATCCACTTGGTGTAACATGGTGTAATAATGAAAATAAAATTTACGTTGCTGATACATATAATGGAAAAATTAAATGTGTTGATCCAGATGGTAAATGTACAACTGTATTTGGTGCTGGTAAACCAACAAAAGATTTTACATTCAATGAACCAAGTGGTTTAACAATACTTCCTACTTCTGGTGATCTTGTTATTGCTGACACAAATAATCATTGTATCAAAATAATTAATAGAAAAGATAAAACAATATCTATATTATCATTAACATTACCAGAATCTTGTGAAATTACAACAGAAAAATTATTTGAATTTCCAATCGAAATAAGTAATGATGAAGCACGTTTAAAAATATCATTTGATCCAAAATTTACTGAAGGTATTAAATTTAATTCTGATGCACCACAAACTTGGTCAATGATTTTACCAGATGATTGGAGTAATAAAAAAATTAATGGACATTTTGGTTCATCAATTGATGTAACAATTCCAAAAGAAGATAAACAAAGACAAATACATATCATACTGAATTTAATTGTTTGTAAAACAGATGAATGTATACCAAAAAAATTAAAAATCATTTTTGATTTATCTAGAAAAAATGATGCTCCAACAGAGATTGATGTGCAAAAAGAATTACTCATTAAATAGTAATTGTTATTGAAAAATTAAATTCACATGTTACATGAACAAATGAACAACAAAAAAAAAATCAAAACAATTGGCCTTCTAAAATAAGTACTTTGTTTTTTTATTTTTTTTTATCTACTTAAAATATCGCACAACGTATAATTTAAAATTTTAATTTCTAATAATAATGAAAATTTAATGAGAATAGATTTTAAAACCGAAAAAAAAAAAATATATATGTATTTTTAATTGCACAATAAATAAAAAAAGAAAATAAATAATATTAAAGATTTAATATTTTGTTTTTTTTTTTTAATATCAGTTAAATAATTATTTCAAATTTTATTATGTATCAAGATAATAATTTAATTTTAATATTATGAGGAAATTAATTATTAAATTGTAGAACATTTTAATCTAAATTTGTTATAATTTTACTCTAAAAAAAGATAAGAAAAAATGATAATAAGATTTAATTTTACTTTTACACCTTGAGAGAAATTTTTCTAGATTTTATTATCTGACATTTATTTTATTTACGACTAATTTCCAAGATTTTATAAAATAAAAACAATTACATTGAATAAATGTTAACAATCAATTATTCCTTGCTCAAGTATCTTTGGGTCAGACTGATGTAATAATAACAAGCCTTATATTGCACAACTATATTAAAAAATATGATTTCAATTATATAAATTTTGACACAATAATTTTAATTAAAACAAAAATATACAAAGAATAAATTATCATTATATTTAAACTCTAAAGAAAAAAATATTTAAAAAAATATTAATATACAAAAACACGATAACGGTAAACTCAAAGAATTTTTTTACACATAAAGTTCCGTTTTTGACTAAAAATATTGGTGACTAAAAATTGAATTTAATTTATTTCGTTGTTAATTTTTTTTTTATTAGAATATATTTATTAATATTCTAGAAACATTTTCAAATTTCTTTTTCTTTTTTTTTTTTATTTGCTAAATAATTATTGCCAGGTCATATCCGTGTATAACAACAGACTAACATTCATTCATAAGTAATAAAAAAAAAAAATGTCAAAGTGTCAGTAAGCACAAGTGTATAAAAATAGATACAACAGATAAACATTGAAATAAATAATAAAAAAATTTATGTAAAAACACTCAAGTAATCAGTTGAAAATAGCTGTACAATAATCTCGACAATAATACGTGTTTGACATTACAAAAAAGCTCATGTTGTACAGCTTGAAATAAATATATTAATTTACTTGGTATTAATAAATTGACGTGTTTTGTATTTTTAAAATAAATAAAAAGTATATATATATCTATGTAAAAATAACTTGATGTAAAAATGAATTTAATATTTCTATTTTTCAATGAGTGTATATCAAAAACAGGTATAAATATTTTATAGACACATATTAAGGGGCGCCACAACGTGTAAATAGATATATATGAATTCCTGGTGTTTATATCAACTAGCTAATTAATGATCAATCATCTATGAACATTTAAATTTAGTATACAAAATATTAATAATAATTATAATTTTTTATGTAATATGATCAACATCAATAACGGGAGACAACTTTATACAAACGGAAACGGAAATTGTTGCATGAGTCTTTATTATATTTTTATTATTTTTTTTTTTATTCTGTTAATTTTATAAAAATATAAATTACTGTGCAATGTCTTGTAATGAAAATAATTAATGTATAATTTTATGCTTAATATTAATTTTATTAATTTTATTTTTTATATTTGTATATTTATTGCTGTTATTATTTGGAGGCATCAATCTTTTTCGATCTTTTATTTACAAATATTTTTCTTGTCTCGATTATCTGATTGATGGAAAACTACTGGAAAAGTTTTAATGGCATTTCTATGTTTTTTTTTTTATTTTTAAATAGATAATCTTTGACTTGGATAAAAAAGCAATTAATAACAAAATTATCATTCAAAGAAAAATAAATTTTAAACAAAATTTCTGTATATAAAAAAAAAAAAATTTATTTTTTTTTTTGGTATTTATAATGAAAAATATATATATTTTTTAAAAATAATAATACTTTCAAATTAAAAATATAAAATAAATATTCATATCAAAATTTCATGAAAATTTTAATATTTAAATATTATTAAATAAATTTTTTTTATTGAGTAACATATGTATATTTTTTTTCAAGTTTATTTCATTAAATCACTCAAGATAATTGATATTATCATAATAAAAAAAAGATGAAGAAGAAAATAATTTTACTTGGAAATATACTTGCAACACATAATTTGATTGAATGAATATTATAGTAATAAAATGTCGACAATGACGAAGCAAATAAATAAAATAAAATACTTGAAAATTGCCCAGTAACAAAACCAGTAGTTACAATTAACAAAAGATTATAAAATTTTTTTCTTCTTTAAATATATAAAAGTAGAAAAAAATTTATTTAAAAAGCTTTTGATCTATAATTATTAGTATTGCTCTATATATTAATTATAAATCATAAATCATAATGGTATTATAATGAGGATGATGCTATTAAGACAAGTATTGTCTGTATAATAATAAATAAAACAAAAGCAGTTAAAAGTAACAAAAAAACAGTTAAAAATGGGCCAGGCAAAGTTGAATTTATTCTCTGCATACTAAACATTATTATAAAAAAAAAAAATATATATATATATATATATATCTCATTCACAATATATAATTTGTATGTGTAAGTTAACACATAATATGTATATAAGGGTTATTCAAAATCATGTCAAGTTTTATTGGTATTTTTGTTGGCACGTATTGACCTGTTTACCTGGTACCCTTGATGCACCAGTTGGTTTTTTTTTTTAAATATTTTCATTTTTTATTTATTATTTATTCTGACATGTATTGACATCATCACATCATTATATACATACTAGTATATACTTTGAAACTTATTGGAAGAAAAAAATATAGACAGATTAAATTCATTGGCAAAGACATACATTTGTAAGGTGACCTGAGACAAAAGTGTACACCGTTATGTCTGGACTTTGTTCTCACGAACAAGACAACCATACTGACACCAAAAATATATTTTTTTAAAAAAAAAGAGAATTACTAGTTATTATCAAATCAGTTTCTTTTTTATGTATTAATTTTTGCTTTTTAATTTTTATTCATTATATTCTTTACTGTCAATTTGCATTGAAATAAATTAATAAGATATTGTACTGAATTTTTTTTTTTTTTTGCAATATATTTTTGTGATAAATATCGATATATTGACCTTGAAAAATTGTTGATTAATTAATCAGTAATTTAAATAAACAATATAATTAAACAATTAAATGTTAATTATTAATTGATGGATTTTTGATATTTTTATTTGAAGATTAATTTTTAAAATTTATCTCAAACGTTTCCATTCAAAATTTATCTGTAAATGTCAACTCAATAAGCAATTTGTAATGAATATATATATTTTTTTTTCATCACTGTCACTGTGATATTGTCAGGGACATGTAGTAACTGTGCACAATTATGCACTTGACCATATCAAACCACATTTAAAAAAAAATAGAATAAAAAAATTAATAAAAAAACCAAACTGTTTATTTTAATTAAATCTATAAAGTAATCAGTATAATCAAGTGTTATCAGTATACGTAGAATTATATTATCAAGATTGAAAATATAATTATGATATATTTATAATATTTTTTGAGAATTTGCGCATTCAATATAACTGATGCTGGAAATGAAGATTTATTTACTTTCTGAAACTCTGACATTGGTGTTAAGTCACGCGTTAAATACAATGTTTTTCATACTTTTTTTTTTTTTAAATTTTTTTTTTAAACATAACGGTTCAAATTTTTTGTCAATTTAAAAAAAAACTTTTAAGTAAATATATAAAATTAGCATGTTAATTAAAATTAAAATGTTTTTTTTTTTAAATTTATTTATCAATATTTATAGATAAATATGTAAGAAATTTATCAATTGGTTGGCAAGAGTTGGTGAAACAAGAATTGAATGTCTTTACATCTTCGTGTAAATTACTGGAGTACTAGTACAGAAATAATATATATTCTGCAAGGTTGGACAGGTAGGTCTGAATCAACTATTATATTCATGATGCTTTGTTTTATTTATTTTTTTTTTATGTTATTGCTAGCCATTTGAGTGGCACTAAACATCATGATAGCCAATCATGACAACCAAGAAGGCAGAAAAACATCCGGTGTTATTATTCCCTTAGAAATTTTTTATTCTTGAATATAATATTTATCAATATTTTTTACATTCACAAGATTTATTATATAAAAACAAAATTTAAATTTAAATATTAATTTGATATATATAACATAATTTCATTATATATTTCTTCATTTGTAAGGTCACAAAAATGAACTAGAAAGTAGAAAAAACAAAAAAAAAAAAAGCCTTTTTATTTTCTTAAAACTTTTATTATTTCGTTAACCCTTATAATTATATATACAGTTTATAAAACTGATTAATATATTAACATTCACAACTTTATGTAATCATTAATTTAAATTGAAAGTAAACTCAATTTGTACAAAAAAAAAAAAATTCAAGTTCATGGTTGTCAATATGTTTATATAAAAACAACATCCATAAATTATTTAAATATATAATATAAATATGAACAAACTATAAGTATATTGATTTGAATAAATAATTTATAATTTTCAATAATTTAATTTAATATTAAATCAAAATGTTAAATAAGTCATTTTCAAAATAATTAATTATATTTTTTCGTAATTTTTAATTAATTCAAGTGAATGTAAAAATATAAATAAATAAATAAACTCCCTCTTGATATGATTTAATTCAACCTCTTCCATTTGCACAAAATATCCTCCCACCCTTTTGTTATTTAAACTCCCTTCTTTAACTCCTTTTTAATAAAATGAGGGTCTTTTGTGTTGTATTGGTCAGGCAAAGGCACATCAACTGTTGTACGCAAACAGCTTCAAAGACAACTTTTATAACTATTTAACTTTAGAGGGACTCCACACCCATATATATATATACACAGACAAATAAAACACCGGTTACCATTCGTTCATATTCCCCATCATCATAATTATCATCATCACCATCATCACCATTATCATCATCATCATCATCATCATCATCATCATCATCATCATCATCATCATCATCATCATTGGTTCTATTCGTGTCGGCCAAGGGTATCCCAACAATTCAACTCACAGTGCACGATTATCTGGGGTACGGTCTGGTCACACAGGTGCTTCATAATATTCACAACTGTGTTTAAAGTCTATATATATTTATAACTCTATTCAATTTATCATTACAACTCATTTGATTCTCAATCAGACATCATCCAACTAACGCGAGTGACTTTATAAAATTTAACTTATCAATTAAATTAAAAAAAGTGATTGAATTAAATATAAAATAATAATATATTTATAAAAGGGAAAAATAAAAAAATAAAGTCAGAAGAAAAAAGAGGAATCTCATCACATCTCTGACCGTAGAACTTACAACGGGGTCACTACCCTTCGTCCAGTGGCAAGGCCAACCACAACGATTTCACGTTCTTCGATCAACTCTGAGACTCAACAATATAATATAATAATTTTTCAAGTTAATATATTAAAAATAATTGTACCTCAAGACAAGAGTAAATATATTTAAAAAATAAAATAAAATCATTAGTGATTTTTATACAAGTGATTTTTTGACAGGTATGCCGAGGTAATCATCATTAAAAAAAAAATATATAAAAATAAAAAATAAAAAAAAATGTAAGTAAACATTTTTTAATTTTAATTTATAATAAAAAATTTCATGTAAATCATTAGTTTTTTTAGTTTTTTTTTTATCATTAACAATGTGGGTGAAAAGTTGCACCACCAAACATAAAACTTGTATATATTTTGTAATGATTTTTTATTTTAAAATTAATAATTTAAGATATTAAAAATTTATTAACAATATTAATTTAAAAAAAATTTATTGTTTTTTACTGTAAATATTAATGAATATACAAATGTATATTTAAAATTACCATAAAAATAAATCTATACAAATTTACATGTGCCTACGGGATTTAACCCAAATTTTAGTATGACGTGTTTTACTCATAAAAGTATTCAGTATTTTGTTTGCTCTTGCAACACACAATAAGTCAAACATTAATGACTCAAATTGAACTATTATTATATGAAAAAAAAATAAATAAAAAATTTAAATTAAAAAAAAAAAAAAAAACTTATTTGTATAAAAATACCGGATTGAACAATGACACGGATTTTCGAATGAAAAGCTACAGAAATTTTTTTCTTTTTTATATCGATACAATGTTTTAGTCATTGACCACAAATTTGATAAAAAAAAAACAAAAAAACAAAAAAACAAAAAAGAATCCTTCAAGTTCCATCATATATGTATATATTTATTTTTCAACTCAAAGAACTGAATGAATTTATGTAACGGTATTGGAAACGGTCCAGCATCTACTCAATATCTATATCCTCAGGTCACAGCTTCCAAATTCCATGAACAATTTCATCTAAAAATTCTTTACTTTATTTTTACACTTGTGCATACAACGTGTGTGTTTTTATATATGTACTCAATAATTTTTACTATTTGTATTTCTAAATTGTTTACAATTTAAATTCTAGCATAAATAACTTGAATTTTTTAAAATAAAATATCTCATAATATTTTTATGAAAATAGATATAATTAATGAAAAGGGATTAGATCTATTATTTTAATTTATATTTCAAGATGAAAAATATTTTTAATTTTATACAATATCATGCAATTCTACTTACACAATATTAATTACACTTTTGAAAAAAAAAAAAAAAAATCTAAATACATAAATTAAAGAAAAAGTGACCTTTTAATTTCAACAAATTTTTTTATTTAATAACTAGTCTATTAACTGATGAATTTATTATACGTGACAATTATGTATTAAAAATAAAAAAAAAAAAAATTAACCTTTCTCTCATTTGAAAATCAGATTACATATTATATACCTCATCGAATAATATATCCGGCGTGACTTGATCTCGTAATATCAATCATAATCTTGAATTTTAATTTAAATAAATCATTGACCATGAATTATTGACTCGTAATATCAATTAAGAATTAAATAATTTTTTAAAATTTTTTATATTTTCTTCTTGAAAAAAAAAAAAAAAACATGCCAACTTATTATTTTTATATTTTTTTATAAAATCCAAGGTGCATGATAAAATTTAAATAAAAAATTAAATAACGGTATTATGAATCACTATGAATGGTTAATTTAATGATGTATATAAATTGATTATAAATTTATAATAAATAATAAGTGATAATTTATTAGAAAATAATATTATAAATGTACATATAAATAAAATATCTAAAAAATATATACTCGGAGATCATTAACATAATACCTGGTACCTGTCAACTGTTTATTTTTTGAGTCACCTGAATCAAGACCTAATGCAACCATAATAATATTTATAAACCGGTTTTTATGTTTTATATCATATAATATGCACGAAAAACAGTTTTTTTTTTCAAAGACCGTTTTCTTTCTCCCTAAATTCTTTAGGTCAGTAGACCTGTTCGTGTGATCGTTGACCCAGGCTTTGGAAAATAAAAAAAAAAAAAAAAAAAAAAATATATGTATATACATTTATCAATATAAGTATAAGGAAAAAAAAAATTAATTTAAATCTTGATAAAAAAAAAAAAAACTATTAGATAGAAATATTTTAATTTGATTACTATATGTTTTATATTTTTAAATAAATAAAAAAAAATTTTATATTTTTTTAAACTATTTGTAAATGTAAAAATATATTAATTTTTTTAGACAGCAATAAAATTTTATATAAAAAAAATTATAAATAAATCTTGTTGGTGTATATTTAAAAATTTAGATGTACAGGTTTAACATTATAAATTGTCTGGTGTGTTGAGTATGTACAGACTTTCGGGATTTTTAATGCGTACCTTGTTGCTGACACGAGCGTGTCTGAATTTGGATCATGTCATGCATGATATGACTACTAAATAATTTGACATTGGATATATATATATCTGTATAAAATTTATAAGCAAATTGGTCAATGACTTTTTAACACGTGCACACACTTGTCGATTTAACAATCATTACTTGATTGATAAATACTTGATTGATAATTAAATTTTTATATAAATGTTTTTTTTTTACAGCAAAATGAAAAGAATCACAAACTACATGTTACTCTTGACATTGATGTCAATGATAAAATTTCAAACTGCATTAAAACTTCCAATAAATGAGATATCATCAAAACGTACAATTCGTTCTTCTGAATTACCTGCATCACCAGCAGTACTTCTTCGACCTGATAAATTTCAATTTTACACGTTTAATCAAAAAGGTGATGTCATCACAAAACAAATGACTGATCAACAAATACAAAGTTTAATTGCTGCTGGTGGTGGACATTTTCCACTTGATATTCATGAGCCTCAAAAAGCTGGTGAGATTCCATCAGAAGGTTTAAAGGTAAAAAATTTAATGACCATTTATTTATTTACTATATATATATGTAAATGGATAATAATAAAAATTATTATTTTAAAATTATTTTTAGGTTTCTGATGTTGTACGAAATGTTCAGAATGTATTGAATAGTGAATTAAATAAACCAACACCAGTTATAACTGCAATGCCAACAATTCCTGGTCATGCAAATTCCGAATGGAGTAGTATATTACCCTCAATTTTATCTGGTGATATGGAAACTAATTCATCAAATGAACCAAGTGTTAATATTGTTTCAGAAACACCAGAAATAGTATCGATTGATTTAATCAAACCACAAAGTACAGAAAAAAATAATGGAATGTCATCGAGTAATGACGATAAATTTAAAGAGAAACCAATGATTCAAGTACCGGTTATAACGGTAGAACAAAAAATACCTAATCGTCAATCACAATCTAATATTAGTAATCAACATAAAAATGAACAATCAAATGATGGTCCAATATTTGAAAAATTAAATATTATTTTAGCTTCTGAATTAAAAGAACATCAAAAGTTAAATAATACAATTTCAACATCAATAAATAATACATTAGGACAAAATCAAATGATAGATGCTACTGAAATTATTGATCAATCAGTTAAAAATATTTCAACAAATAATGTAATTTTAGAAAGTAAAAATAATACAATTATTGATGCAATGTCAATCAAAATTCCTGTTAATAATAATGAGATAAAAACTCAAGAAATATCAAAACCAAAACCTGATATTAAAAAACCTGTTACAATTGAAAATGATAACAAAAATAAAACAAATGAAGAAACTGTAAAAGTTAATAAAACAGAAAATATAAAACTTGATACTGTCAAATTATCAGATAATAATAAAATAACAAGTGAAATTAAAAAACCAATTGTAATTTCAAATGATACTAATGATAAAATAATTAATACTGATATTATAAATAATACTTTTACTACTATTAAACAAACAACTGAATTTAATGTTGATACAACAACAATTGTGCCAGTTAATAATATATCTGAAAATACAAATGAAAAAATTGTAACGGAAGTTTCAACAAAAGCAACTGATGTATCAGAAATTCCAATAGTACTACTTTCAATTATTCAAACGAGTGACAAGAAAAATATGACAAATGAGACGTTAAATATTTTAACAACTGAAAAACCGGAAGTTAAAATAACCACAACATATTCAACACCAGTTACAACAACGGTAAAAATTGATGTTCCTACAACAACCTTGACACCTGTAACAACCACTCCCAATGATATTACTACAACTACTTCTAGTGCTACTACTAATACTGTATTTGTTACTGAACCTGTAAAATTAATTCAAGAAAATTCAAAAGTAACAACGACAAAGCCAACAGTTGAAATTAAAACTAAAAAACCACAAATATTAACAACTACTCAAGAAACAATAATTGATTTTACAACTGAAATTCCATCAACTACTGAAGCAGTAAAAACATTTACTACTGAGACTCAAACTGAAGAAGCATCAACTACAGTTTCTAGTGAATTTATTTCATCTACAAAAGCCACATCAATAAATCTTGTATCTTTAAATTCAACAAAGATTCCAGTAAATCAATTACCAACTGATTTAGCTGATTCACTTTCAAGTATGATTTCACAAATATCAAAAGAAACCTCTGTTCTTGTATCTTCTAATGATAAAAATAAAACTGATACATTAATGCCAGATTTGAAAAACAAAGAAGACATTAAAATTGATACAACAACTTTGTCAATATTTACAGATACAGAAAAAACAACAACAAGAGAAGAAATATCAACAACAGAAATTCCTACAACAGTAAAATATTCATTAAATGATAATCTTGAAGAATTTTTGTTAATTAAAAATGTTACAAATGATACTATTCCATTGACAACAACTGTACAACCAACTACAGTTGATGCTGATATTATTACAACAACTGAAAAAATTTTAATAAAAAATAAAGAAGAAAATTTAAATGATACAAATGATTTTAAATTACAAAGTATAAATATAGAAAAAGTTTCATTAATTAATGATAATAATAAAAATATATTAAAAGAAACAGTAACAGTTAAATCAGTTGTTGATAAAGATTCAACAGAAACACCAATTGTTCGTATTGACGTTATGGAAACAAAACCAAATACAATAATTGAAAAAAATATTACTGACAGTGTTGGTAATTTAACTGAATCACCACTTGTTAGAATTCAAATAAAAGAATCAATTTCAAAAATACATCAATTATTGGAGTCATCTCCAATTGTAACAAGTACACCAGTTGTTGAAATTTTAACAATGCCACCAAGTGGTGTAGCTAATAATATGAGTAGTGGTCTAATTGCTGGATATCCAAGTAATAAAACAAACATAAATAATTTAAAACCATCTCAAAATGATAAATTAGAATCAAAAGAAGATACTGATATTTATTTAGATACAACAACAACAACAGCAACTTCAACAACTTCAACAACAACAACAACAAAAGTTGAAGAACAAAATAATTTGTCAGTGTTTGAAATAATTGAAAAAATGGGAACTACAACAGAACAAATTCAAGTTGATCCAGATACAACTGATTTTACAATACAAAAAATTGAATTTGATCAATTGCCAATTTTAAATATGAAAAATAAACCTAATTTATCATCAACAACTGAAAAAATTGATAAAGAAAAAAATAAAATTGATAATATATCAATTGAAATAACAACTGAAAATTTAAATAATTCTACAGAAATTCCATTAATAAAAAATTTAACAACAACACCATTAATTGATAATATTAAAAATACTAAAGAAAATTTAAATTCTTCATCATTTTATATTTTGCCAGTAACAACAACAGAATTGTCAAAAATAAAAATAGAAAATATTGATATAAAAAATACAACTCCAGTAGTTGAATCAACAACTGTTTTGTTTGTAGAAAAAATTAATTCAACAATAAATAATTATAAAAATAATACAAAATTACAAGTGTTGTCTGTGAATACAACAAAACCTTTAAATTTAAATGCTTCAGTTGTTCGAGTTGATACAACTTCTGAGATTCAAGCAATTCAACTTTTAAATTCAATGAAACCAACAGCACCAAAAAAATCAGATACAAATGATGATCAAACTACAGTAAAAATAAATAAATTATCAACAACAACACAATCATCAGTACCATCAACAATTTTATATGAAAATGATTCATATAAAAAACTTGGTGAAACTAATACTGTATCCAACAGATTTTCAACTACAACATCTTCAATCTTTGAAAAAAAACCATCAAGTTTACCTACAGATTTTCCATTAAAAGTAAAAGATCAAAAAAAAGATTCAAGCATGGAATTATTAGAAATTATGTTACCAAATCAAATGTCATTAAATTTAAAACCACCAATGAAAACTGACAATATAACATCACAAACAATTAAACCAGAAACAACAACAAAATTAGTTGAATTAATAAAAAGAAATGAATCTTCTAAAATTCCTTTAGAATCAGAAAAATGGACTTTAATACCTCAAAAACAACTTCCATCATTAATTAAAAATGGAAATTATGCTGGTAAAATAAATAAAAAACCAATTGAAGCTGTTATAGAAAAAGAATCAAAAAAACCAGTAACAGAAACTGAAATATTACAATTATCATTGGCTCATGCACCAACAGCTGAAAGTTTAGATACAAGTGTTAAAAATTTAGATAATGATATATTATATTTTACAAATTTATGTAATGATCTTGCTTTTACATTTTGGACAGCAACAAATCAAGGTTTAAGTAATGCAAGATCATTAGCATTATCACCATTTGGTATGACAAGTATGCTTGCAATGGTATTTTTAGGTGCACGTGGTCCAACATCTGATAGAATGAATGATATTCTTAAACTTGATGATGTTGCATCATTTAATCCTCATCTTGTATTTCAAAATGTAACTGATTCATTAAGTATTGCACGTAAACAAGGTATTGCAAATGCTGCATTTGTTAGAGAATTATTTGCTGATAGACTTAAAGTTAGAAAATTAATGCCATTTTATAAAGAACAAGCACAACAATTTTATGAAGGTTCAGTTGCTGAAGTAAATTTTGCAACAATTAGTGATCTTGCTAGAAGAAGAACAAATTTAATGATAAGACAACAAACTGGTGGAAGAATAAAAAATTTTGTTAGTGATAATATTGTATCATTAAAAGCACCACTTGCTGCATTATCAGCTAATGTTTTTCAAAGTGATTGTAATGATCCTGATGCAAGTTCAGAAGGACGTGATGGTGAACTTTATTTTGCAGTATCACCAGCAATTAGACAAAGAAAATTAATTCCAGTACCAGCAATTGTATGGAGAAAAGGAGTATATGCTGGTTATGAACCAGGTTTAGATGTAACAGCTGTATCATTAGGTGGTCCAGAAAAATTAATATCAACAATATTTATTATACCTGGTCAACAAGGATTTACAGCATCTGGTGATAATTTAGAATTACTTGAAGAAAGACTTATAAGAGGAGCTACACATGATGGAGCTTGGAATAAAATTCTTAAAGTTATTATTTCAAGACCTGGATTGGAACTTCAATTACCAAAATTCAGTCATAAAAGTATTATTAATGCTACATCAGCACTTAAAAGAATGGGTTTGGAAGAATTATTTGATAAACATGCTAATCTCAAAGGAATTAATGGTGTTGGAGCTGATCTTCATTTATCTGATGTTTTACAAGTAAATTTAATTCATTTTATTATTGTTGTAATAATTTTATTAAATTTAATTTAATTATTTTATATATTTTTTTTTATCATTACAGATGAATCTTTTTAGTACTTGTGGTGATGAAAATATTATGAATAGTAAAAATCATGTTGAAGTTTATCCTGGTACACCACAAAGAAATATACGTTTTTTAAAATCTGAGAAAGAAGATGAATTTGATTACAGTGAAATAAGTGAAGATGATGATGATGATACACCATTATCAAGACCAATAAGACAAACTGATGAATCAGAAAAACCAAGAATAAAGCTGGACAGGCCTTTCCTTTACTTTGTAAGACACAATCCAACTGGTTTAATACTTCATATGGGACGTTTTAATCCAAGACTATTACCATAAAATTAATAAATAACTCAAAAATTTGCTCATATTAAATATAAATTAATTTTTTAATTTTAAATCAAATGATAATAATTGAGATTATTTTAAAAAGCCAATTTTTAATAGCATTTTTTTTTATGTCTAATATATAAATAGATTTTAAAATAGCAACAAAAAAAAACAATTAAAAAAATGATCTTGATCATTGTTCAAACAATCACACATAAAGTTTTTTTTTTTTTTTGATTTATCAAAATGTGAATGATTGAACGTTGATCGAAATCAATAATTAAACTTAAAAAAAAAATTATTTTTGTTGCTAAAAAATTTTTTCTTTTATCAATATTTCTTTGAGAAAAAAAAGCAATTTATTATAAATTAATTTAGATATTTTAACCATAAAGTATTCAATGAGAATATCTCACTCATGTAGAGTATTTGTACATAGGGAAATTAATTTTAAAAGGGTATGTAAAAATTATTATAATTTTTTTTTTTTTTTCCTACATTTAAATATTGTTTTTTTTTTTACAATTAAATTTTATGTAGCAATTTTAATGTCAATAAAATAAAGTATTATAAAAACTTTTAAAAAATTTTTAAATATTATTAACAAAAAAAAATATATATAAAAAAAATAAAGAAAAATTGTATTATTTTGATAAAACAATTTGTCTGAATATCAATATCATTTCATCAACATGACCAATCATTTAATCAAAACAATAATTATTTTTTTGTCATAATAATATGGTCAAGTGTACATAAGATTATTTGATACACACAGAATCATATTTGTAATAACTCAAGTTTATTTTATATATATTGACACACAAGTGTAAGTATATTTACACAATTATTTATTTCTTTTATAAAAATTATTAATTAATAAATAATTTATATATATATTTAATTATTTATCATTTTAATAATGACATATGTGTATATATAGTTTATATGAATATTGTTTTGACGAAGCAAATATGAATAATTACTGCTCATCACAAATTGAGATAAGTGCTTTTGTTGGTGATTATACAAAAGTGAGAATAGGGGAATGCTTATCATTTTTATCGGTGTTAACAAAACGACAAAGGTGCAATGTCTTGTAGTCATATTTCAACGAGACTCTCATCAAGTTGTATTTATAATATTTTATTTTATTTTTTTTAATCATTTATTTATTTTCTACGCAATTAGATATTTTAAAAAATATAATAAATTTAATATATTTATTAAATTTTTATAACTGATATATTTATATTTTCATTTTAACGTAATTTAAATTTATATTTTTATATTATTTTTTTTTTTATAATAAAAAAAATATGAAAATATATTTAAAGTAGTTATTGATTTATGAAAAATTTTAATAAATGTGACATGTGAATAAGGTGATTGAGGTCACTGACGTAATGAAATTAACTTTAAATGTTGTGGTGGAGATGAGGTCTATTGATTGTCAAAATTTTATAACCAACTGCCAAGTATTTCAAGAATTTAATCAAAACAAAAAATCAAAAGTTATTATTTGCTAATAATAACGATAAATATAGAAAAAAAAATAATACTCATGGTGTGAATTTAAAATTACTATATAATAATTATTAATTAAATTTTTTTGTCAAAAAGATCATTCATTATATTAAACTAAAAAATTTATAGGGTATTAACATTTGATACGTCATAAAGGTTACTGATAAGCTGTTTAAATTTTGATTGTTCTTTTTCAAGATTTCGTTACCTTGAATTTAAAAAAAAAAAAAAAAACATTATAAATTCCAAATAAACAAAATTTAATCATTTATATTCATATAAAATAAGAAAAATTCATTGTCAATTTTTAAGACTGACATGTCAGCTTATCATTATCAAGCTATTTTTTTTTTTATTTATTGAATTTAAGCCACAAATTTGTTGGAAAAAAATTGAAAATTATTCATGTGTATTACAGTAAAATATATATAAATTTTTGAGTTATGAACAATGACATATTGTGAATGTTATCAGTCAGGTCGCGTATTTATTTCTTTTTTTTTATTCGATAAGATAATAATCTTACGTGTGTTAGCGATAATAAAAGTAAAATAAAATAAAAAGTATTTGGTCAAACTCAGAGGTCATAAATAAACGATTTTAATTAAAATAAAAAAAAATATAATAATCAAATATATATATATATAGAAAAAATAAATATAAATAAATTTATTATTTCTTTCTATAAGTATATAATTTAAATATATAATTAATAACAAGTTAAAAAGTTTTTGGAAAAATTATTTATATAAATCATTGTCAAATTAAATAATAATAATTTATAAATGTATTAATAATATGCCACTATCATTTTCAATACGACATGCATATCTCGGAATAGAAGCAGACAACAGCATGTTACGATCAAATGATCTATTTATTGTTACAACAACATCAACAGATCATCATGAAAGACGTGTATGTTGACACTAGTAAATTTTTTTTTTAATTTTTTGTAAATACTATGATACTTTTACTATTTACCGTTCTAATTAACGTTTATATATATATATTTAATTTATTTATCTCAATGCTTAATTGATATACTAAAATAAATAACTACCAACTTTCCTTGTGGGTTTGTGAAAAAAAATTTACATTATTGTAAAAAAAAAAAAAATAATAATAAGAAATACTAAATAGCTTTTTTCATCATTGACAGATTTAATTAATCACAATGCATGCATCAATTATTTTTTTTGTTTTGTTTTAAACTTTTAATTAATAAACTGGGTGTTGATATAGATATTATTATTATTTTTTTTTTATTTTATTTTGTATTTACAGAAACATTGAGTTATGGGACGATCGCGGATGTGGATCATTTAAGTCTTAAATATACAAAAGGAATAAAATGGAAGGAATAATCAGCCCTGTCGAGTACAGAGTACGTCTCGAGCTGATCAATTTTTCCAATAATTAATAATTGCTTTTGTTTTTTTTTTTTTAAATGTTTTTACATATGTCATTATTAATATAATTGCTACTAATTTAACTAATTCAAGAAGAAAAAATAAATAAATAAATAATAAATAGTTATTATTAAATAAATAAAATATTATTTATTTATAATAAAATTAAAAATGTTATTATTCAGGAGGATTGTTCAGGTCGTTCAATGGCAACACTATTGGTTGCTTGGTTAAGTGCAGCAATGGTTGCATCAATATTACTTCGTTGGAAATATATGTGGATTGCACTTGCAATATTAACAATACTATTTTTAGCAGCATGTGGATTAGCAGCATATAGTTCACGTAAAAGTGCAAGAGATGATGAAGAAGAAGAAGCTGCTCGTCAACAAACAAGATTATCAAATGACAGAATGAATATTCAATCTATATCTGGTGACATGAGTCAAAATTATCCTTACGTAAGTATAATTATTTAAAAAATATATATATTCAATTTTTTATAAAATGAATAACATATTTTTTTTTTATACAGAATGTTGAACCACCAGGATATCAGACATATTGGATTACAGAATTACCACCACCATATACATCTGTTATTGAAACAAATGCACCAACTATGATATCATCACAATTAAATTCATCTGTTATTGAAGATTCTAACATAAATATGGATCCACCATTAACTAATCAACCACCACCATATTCAGTTGCCATTCAACAAAATCATACATCAATAATTCAATCAGCATCATCATCTAATTATTATCAAAATGATCATACTGATACATCAACTGTACAATCATTAAATATTGATAATTGTCAACCAGTTACAATTAATCAAAATGATGAAAATAAAGAAATAACTGATGATGAATCAAAAACACAACAATCATCATCATCATCATCATCATCAAATGTTTTGTCAAGTGGTACACAATACCTCAGTAACTTTATTAGTCATACATTTGGAAGAGGACAGAGATCACGAACAACTAGTACTGTAATTATTCCAAACAATCAAGAATCAACTACGAGTAGTTCAAGGATTGAACAAATTACCTCTTAAAAAGTTTTTTTTTTTCTTTAAAAATTTTTTTTTTTTTTTCCATTTAAAATTGTGTTATTAAATTTATTTATTTTTTTGTTTCTTATATAATAAATTTTAATTATCTAGAAAATTAAAATATAATTAACATTTTTTTTTATATTAATTTTTATTGCCATATTCTTTGTGAATGTAGAAAAAAAAAAGGCAAAGTTTAAAAATTAAAAAATACTTGAACATTATATTTTTGATAGCTACTATTATTATAATATTTTATCTACATTGAAAAAATTTAAAAAACCATAATTAGTATATTAAAAAATTTAAAACAATAAAAAAAATATTAATAATAAAAAAAAAAAAGATATATATTATGTAATAACTGTTTATGAGTTGTATTGACAGTTACATATATTTATAAAGAATTTACTGTGGCATCCAACTTTATATTATAGAAAATCTAGATCAAGCAATGATTTATATTTTTAATTACAAATATGTCGCATAAGATTAATTAATCTTGTTTTAATTGCAGCAGTAAAAAAAAAAAAAATAACTAAAACTAATATAGTATTTAATATTTTTCGAAAAAAAAAAAAAAAAAAAAAGAAATTACAAAACGATCTTGAGAATATAATTTTTTTGCAATTTATTGTATACGTATTTACCTTAAATGTAAAAAAAAAATATATATATATATATATAAAATAAAATAAAAAACATGACAGTTGTATTTGGGCAAATCAAGAGATAATATTTTTTTAAATATTAATAAAATGTATTATGTGCGAAAATGATGGAGATTGACATGAATCACCGGAGGCCATGGTCACATTGTTTTTGGATCTTAATAATCTGGATTAGATAATAACGTTCCAAATAAAAAAAAATATGTTTAAATAATACTTTCACTAAAATTCTCAGACTATATTGCGACTACAAAAAGTCATCATAAATTCTGTTTCAAGTGTCTACAAGAATATAAAAACAAAAAAATAAATAAAATAATAATACATGTATATATAAATAAAAAAAATAAATAAATAAATAAAAATGATATGAAAAAAAAATATATATATATATAAATATTACGAAATTATTTTTTTAAAGTTAGGTCCAGTATAAATTGATGAAATTTTATTGGAGTTACGTATGGGGTGATATGCGATATTGTATCCTGTTTGAAACTTTAGCATACTGCTGAAGGAATAATAAAAAAATTAGTCATAATGCCCAGCGGTGGAATTTTTCTTCTGTTAAAAAATATATTACGAAACTAAAATGCCCTCGGGTTAACAAAACATTATTCTCCGTTGGGCAAAAAAATATATATATTGATAGTGTATAGTAATATATTTTAAATTAAAATAAAATAAAAATTACCATCAAGTTAGCCCTGTCAACTTGGCTATTAATGTCAAGAGATTTAACATTTAATATTAAATTTGTATACCCCAAGTAATTATTATGATAAATGTATAATATACCAACAAACATGAAAATTACCAAATTTAAAATATCAAATATTACCCAAAGGCTTTAACTAATTCATCCCTCATTCAGAGTTGAGAAAATAAAAACAATATTCAAGTCAAAATATAATAAAGAGTAACTAATATTAGCTCTTTAAATTATAGCTTTAACTTGTTTTTTTTTTTTTTTTTTTTTTATAAAAAAATTGCAAAATAAAGAAATAAAAAAATGATAAATTAAAAGAAAAAAATATACCTATATAATATGAATATACAAGAGAGTAGAGTTAAGAAGAAGCTCAAGGCGTATTATATCCGTTAGCAAAACTACACAAAGTACTGCAAGTTGATAGACTACAATATGTGTTTGTGTGTGAAATAAAATGCATTTACCATTTCCCATTCTCATTTTACATGTGAGACATTTTCATGAGTATAAATACTGTGGCAATTGCACTAGACAAGTCAGAATAAAATCTACTACCCCTCAAGAAAATTTCTAAATACAATAATTTTTAATATTTTTTTTAATAATTATTTTAGTTAAAAATGTTTAAGGTAAAAATAAAAAATTATTATTTTTTATTTTATCAATATATAAGTAAATTAATTTTATAATATTAATTTTTTTCTCATTTATAGTTATTAATAATTGCAACTGTTGTTGCATTATCAAATGCATATGTTGCACATACACCAACAGCAATTGCTACATCACCATTGGCTCATCAATCAAATTATTATGGTAATTATGGTCTTGTAAATGATCTTGGAAGACATTACCATAGAATTCCATCACCAGTTGATCCATGGCCATCAGTTAATCAAGCTGCAGTTCATGTTAATAATCTTAATGCACATGGTTATATTCATGATGTTCATTCTGGATATGTACATTCAACTCCAGCTCCATCAATTATTGCACCAACTTTAGCACCAGTAGTACCAGTAGCACCAGTAGCACCAGTAGCACCAGTAGCACCAGTATCAAGCTATATACCACCACCAGTACTTCAACCACCAAGTGTTCGTTACAATAACAATGTTATTCCATCATCAGTTCATAATCTTAATAATCCTATTGGACAAAATAATTTAAACTATGGTGTTCATGGTCTTAATGGTATTCATGGTATTCATGGTATCAATGGTGTTCATGGTATAAATGGTATTCATGGTCTTAATGGTGTTCATCGTCTTAATGGCTTTCATAGTAATAATGGAATTCATGGTCTTAATGGTATTCATGGTATCAATGGATATGCAGCACGTTATCCAATTCCACAATCACCAATTTACAGTCATCAAAATGGTTATCAAACTCATGAAAATTATGCATGGTAATAATGTGATACATTATCTCATTTACTTTTTTTTTTCTACAATGTGACCCGATAATAATTATAATGTATTTTCGTTATATATTTTTAAATGATTTAATTAATAAAAAAATACTGGACGCTTTAATATATATATATATATTTTTTTTTTTTAAACATATTTTTTATGTAAATTGTAATTAATAAATATACGTGGTATCTAAATTTTAAATATTTTATTTTTAACTAATTTTTGTAAAATAAAAATTATTACTTTTTTTTTTTTATTTAATGGCATTATAATTACTTTGAGTCATGAAAGAACGATAAAAAAATGACGAAAGTAAATCTTATATATATATAAAAAAAAACTTGGTAGCAATATGATTCATGGTCATCAAGGTAATATTAATATATATTCAGAGATTAAAATAATCAATGTAAATCTAATGATCTATTCTTTTTTAATACAAAATAAAATTTTTAAATTGTAAAGAATAAAAAAAAAATAAAATTCAGACAAAAATAATATTGCTCAATGATTGTATAAAATTCGAAATCAAAAATTTCACTACCAGATGCTGTCATTCTGTGATCTAAATTCATCTACATATAAAATAGTTGGGTTACATATCAACATGATATTAAATGCGACAGAATAAATATAATTCTCGTAAGAAAAAAAAAGAGAGTTAATGATTATAACATATTGAAAAAAAAAATAAAAAAATAAAATAATAAATAAATACATATCACTGGGTTTGGTAAAATAAAAAAAAAAGAGTGAAATTTATTTTTTGGGGATCAATGAAAGTAAAAATTTTTTGTATAAAAGGGGACTACGATTTAAACTTGACATCACTCACTCAAGTTCTTTAAACCATTGTAGTTTTAAAAAAGTATAAATAACTATATATATTTTATCAAAATAATAAATCAATCAATATAATGGCTTTCAAGGTGAGTAAAAAATTTTAAAAAAAGTTAAATTAAAAAAAAATATTTTACGACTCAGTATAAAGTAATTAATTTTTAAATTTTAATTTCAGTTAATTGTACTTTGTGCATTTTTGGCAACAGTAAATGCTGGTGTATCATCTGATAATACATATCGCAATCCTACAACATCTGAATCAAAAACAATTACAACATCATACTCAAGCAATGGTAATTCTGGTGTACGTACAAATAATCCATCACTTTATGTAACAGCAAGTCCATCATATGATACTTATGTATCACCATCACCAATTTATGGAAAAACAGCAACAATTCAACAACCAATTAACTATCATGCTCATCCAGAAAGTCTAACATATACTCAACAAGCTATTCAAATTCCCCAAGCTACATATACCAAGTATCAAACTCCACAACAATATAATGTTGTACAAAAACAATATCAACAAGCTGTTCAAATTCCTCAAACTACCTACACTACCTATCAAGCTCCACAACAACAACAACAACAACATCTTGTTTATCAACAATATGAACAAGCAGTACCACATTCTTTCTATTCACCAAGTAATTATTACAATCAACCAGCTCAAATTTTACCAATAACACATCAACCACATCAAACTGTTTACTCACATGCATCACCAGCAGCAATTAAAATTGCATATTCACCAGCTGCTGAAGTTGCTCATCTTAGTTACTCCAATGTCAATGATCACACTAATTATGCTTGGTAAAAAAATACACTTAGTCTCTAGCTTCAAGTATTATATATATATCTAAAAACAAAAATAAAATAATTGTTAAATTTGAAAAACAAAACAATAAAAATTTATTTGATGATATTATATATATTTTAATAAATTATTAATTATATTTACCCATCAATATTAAATTATGCATCAGCATTATTATTCACTTCTGTTCACTACTGTATAAACAATGAGAGACTACTTATGAGAGAAAAAAAAAAAAAAACGATAAAAAAAAAAAAAACAAAAAACAAGATGGCGAATTTTGGCGCCATTTTCAAATTTTAAAAACAACAACAAACATAAATTACATATTTAATAAAAATATTATTATAAAAATGATAACTTAAAAAATATTTATTTATTAATAATTTATTATTTTACTTGTATAAATTATTAATTGATATATATTAAATTAATTAACAGTTAAATTTAAAAAAACAACATATACAGTGTCGTTTTTTTTTCTAATAATCACTGTGACTTTTTTTTTTTTTTTTGTTCTCTCTTTATTATTTTTTTTAATTTAATTTCTCTCTTTTTAGCTCTCTCTTTTTATTGTATATGTGAGAGAGCTGAGAGAGTATGTTTTGCATGTTTATTGGTGATCACGTGCGTACATATATATTGGTTATCGTGCGCAGTTTAAAAAGCGCAAAGGGTAATTGTATATATATATATATACATGCGTATATGTGTACATGTATATATGGATAAATGTACACAACCCTCATAACCATGTATTTTTTTGGAGTATTTTATTGGCTTTCTTTAATTTCAGTCAATCAGTTGGTGTTCACTGTGTGATTGTTGTCCCCCACAAATAAATAAATTTTAAAAAAATTAATAATTAATTCTCCAATATAGTAAATTAGTGTGAGAGAGTGAGAGAGGAAAAGAGAGAGAGAGAGAGATAGTGAAAAATAAAAAAAAATAAAAAAAAAAATACAATAATTCATATCAGCGCACAAGCACGTTCATTCGTCACACGATGGCGCACCATGTTGGCCGCATTTTAATACCGGCTTTAATTTACATTATTTTAACAATATTATCAACATCAAATTGTTATTTAATTAAATCATCAAGTCCAAAAGGAATCTCATCTTTTTCAATAATAAATAGTATAAATATAATTAATAAAAATGATAAAAATATAAGTGAAAGTAATTATGAAATATTGGTTAAACACAGTGATGATTATGTATCATTTGTGGAAATTATTGGAAAAAATTTGGATAAAATTTATAAATTAACTTGGTCAAATGATAATAATTCATGTGATAAAATTAATAATAATTTAATATTTATTTCACGTACATTTGATAATAATACAGCAATTTATGGATTAAATAATAAAATTGATTCAGAGGTTAATGAGATCTATTTTTGTCAAATAAATGTTGATGGTAAAACTACGCCGATCAATTTTGGCCACCAAAATCCACCCAAAATGTAAGTGCCAAATTTTATATTTATTTATTTTATCAATTTTTATTTTTTTTTTGTTTATTATTACGTATGTAAAAATATAAATATTATTAGATTATATATTTTTTGTAATATATTTATATATTTATTTGAAAAAGGGTGTTTATAACCTCGACAACAACAACGACAACGACGACGATGATGTCGACCAACGTCGACAACACAAGCTTGTTATTTATATATTTTGTTATTTTTTTGCAAGGACAACAGTGTATACACACATAATTATATATATATACCACTTTCACTATTTTTGTTTACGTCTAAAAATAGTTAATAATAATTTAACACTACTTTCTAATATATAAACAAATTTTTTGATAAATAAAAAAATTAAAATCAATTATTTATTAAAAAAAAATAGAAATAAATATGTAAAATTTAATAAGATATAAAAAAAAAACATTTAACTATCTTATTTGATTTTATAATTTTTTTTATTTTAAAAAATATATTAATTTACCAAATTTTTCATTGATTATTCATATCTAGAAATAGAATTTTTATCATCGTTTTTTGTTAAAAAAAAAAAAAATATATATATATACACGTCACAAAATAGGTGATTAGTTTATCAATGTTATAATTACTTTTTAATATTTTTATTTTTATATTTTTTAAAACGGAAACTTGAATATAATTATTATCATCATATATTTATATTATATTCCTGTGAATATTTTGTTAAAGTTACATGAGTCAGACATGGTCCAATGTCTTGCTGGCAAAAATAGACACAGTGGCCTACATTTATACCAATGCATATATATATATATATATTTATAATCAACTCAATATTTAGCTTGATAATTAAATATAAATAATAACTGGAATTTATTTAAATATATTAAAAAGAAAATAATTAATTAAAAACTATAAATAATAAAATAAAGCTATAAAAGTTTGTCATGTTGGTCATTGAACTGCGCAGACTATCACGACACAAAATAAATGTTAAGTAGCTAAGGAAAAAAAGAAAAAAAAAAAATCTATATATATTCTTATTACAAAACTTGAGTCATATTAAAAAACATTACGAATTAATAATAAGACCTTGAGTTCATCATCAGTCTATTTAAATTAATTTGTCTAAATAATTATTTTTACATTTATTTTTTTAATACTAGTTTTAATTATTAAACTAAAAAAATATTTTTTACAAGCTTACATCAGTTTGTGTATTAAATAATAAAAAATAAACTAATTAATTTTCATTAAAATAACTTGGCTGCTTCTCATTCTTCAATCGTCACAATGAGTCATTTATTTTAGTCTGGTCAACGTACTAACATTTTTTTTATTTTTTTATTCTCGAGTAATTCATTGTTACAATGTAAACACGTGCTTTAATTTATATATTTTAAAACAAGCAATTTAATTTAAACTACAATTTATAAAAATTACATCATAAATATTGCAATTAGCCTGAGAAAATTCCAAACAATTACTGAATAATATTTTTAAAAAATATATATATTTTTTTTGGTCTCTTTTTAATTTCGTTTCACAAGGTTATTTTATTTGTCAAGATATAAAAATCAATACAAGCAAGAATACGACATAAAAAATAAAAAAAAAAAAAAAAGGTTTTATGTGAATAAATTCATTTGAATATAAAAGGGTCCGTTGTACATGGAATATTTAATGATATTATTTAACGAATTTTATTAACCTTGACATTGACCTTGACCCACTACCATAGAATTCAACCCCAGCTCGTTTATTACCTAGTCTTTCTTTCTTTCAACAACAACAATAACAAATACAACATGAAAATTCCCAAGAGTTTTTTTTTAATTTTTTATTTCTTTATCCAATGTTTTTGATTATATAATTTTAAATATTTCAGACGACTTGAACGAGATACAAATGCTGCTAATACATCAAAAGATGCATTCAAGATATATGGTTTTCAAATTGAAACAAAAGTTGAAAGAGAAGAAGGTGTACCAAGTGTACTTGCTAATTCTGAAGTGATAATACGTCTATTTGGAATTGGTATTACTGAAAATACACTTATTGGATTTACTGAAAAATCAAGTGGTAATCATTGTGATTCAATTGTTGTTGGTGATTATATGGTAAATATTAATTTAAATATATATATATATTAATTAATTTTATTGGATTTATTTATTATTAATATGATTATTTTTAAGGTAAATGATGTCATAGATGGTTATACAGGAACAATAAAAGTTGTATTACCACCAAATAAAGCAAAAACTACATGGTATTATATGTGTGCTAAACAAAATAAAACAAATTCTGATACAAATCCATATATACATCAAGGATCACAACCATTTCAAAGAGTGAGTTCGAAAAAAAAAAATACATATAGGTATATTTTAAATTTAACATGTACGCCAATGCATGATATCTTTAAATATTATCTAGATTAACTTTAATTGATTTGATAATAAAAATATTTTATACATTTTTATTTATTTATTTATTTATTTATTTATTGTTTATTATTTTTAAATTTTCAGATTCAATCACTTGAAAAATTATTACCTCTTTGGTTACAAATAACAATAATTGTTGTTTGTTTATGTTTTTCATCACTTTTTTCTGGACTTAATTTAGGTCTTATGTCAATGGATAGAACTGAATTAAAAATTTTATGTAATACTGGAACAGAAAAAGAAAAAAAATATGCTAAAAAAATTCAACCAGTTAGAGAACATGGAAATTATTTACTTTGTTCAATTTTATTTTCAAATGTATTAGTTAATTCATTATTTACAATTCTTCTTGATGATTTAACACAAGGTTTTTGGGCTATTATTATTTCAACATTGTCTATTGTTATTGTTGGTGAAATTTCACCTCAAGTAAGTTTATTTAAAAAATTAATAATATTTATTTACTTAAATGATAAATATCTTATCATTTATTTAATTGATAAATTAAATTTATAATTTCTTTTTTTTTAATTTTATGTTTTTTCAGGCTTTTTGTAGTCGTCATGGTCTTTGTGTTGGTGCAAAAACAATATATATCACTAAACTAACAATGTGGTTGACTTTACCACTGAGTTATCCAACTAGTATGCTATTAGATTTTTTGTTGGGTGAAGAAATAGGCAATGTTTATAATCGTGAACGCCTCAAGGAACTAGTCAAGGTAAAATAACAAAAAAAAAAAAAAAAACCTGTTTTTTTTATTTTTTATTCATATTAGAAAGCATTCTATTAAATTGATTAGATAATATATCCAAGTGAAAGTAGCTGATAAATAATGCTTTTTTTTCATACCAAATAATTTTATTTTGTTTTTTTTTTTTTAATTATATTTTTTTTTAAAGTTGAGTCATCAAATTTTGGGCTTATCAAATTGTTATTCAGTTATTTTCAAATTATCAAATTATATATCAACTCACAAATTCTATGAAAGCTCAAAATAATCAACAATTTGAAATATAATGCTTTGTGTCAGCCTTCTGGCATTCAACACCCACCAGTATTATATATCAAAACAAGTTGTTGAACTTGAAACTCGAATTACAATTTAATTGAGCTAATTGATTTATTTTTCATTTTTTAAAAATTATAGTTTAGTTTTTAAAGATAATAAAAGTAAACAAAAAAAATTAGTTGAATATTGATAAACTTCATTGACGTCTTTACAACACAATTTTTTTTTAATAAAATTTTTAACAGCTGTATATTAATAATAATATTATTTTGTCGTTATTATTATTTTAGGTGACAACTGGTTTCAATGATTTGGAAAAAGAAGAAGTTAATATAATATCTGGTGCTTTGGAATTGAGAAAAAAAACTGTTTCTAATATTATGACTAAAATTGAAGATGTCTATATGCTTGATTATAATGCAATTCTTGACTTTGAAACAGTCTCAGACATCATGAAATCAGGTAATAAAAAATTACATTGATATTTTTCAATTAAACAAATATATACTAGCACACAAATCTTATCAAATTAATCGAAATGATATACCGGATATTATCATTGACCGACATATAATTTAGTTTACCTTGATACTCATTATCATTATTTTCAGATTTATAATTTCTTTTATTTTCTTTTTTCAGGCTACTCAAGAATACCAGTTTTTGAAGGAATTAGAAATAATATAATCACTATGTTGTATATCAAAGATTTAGCTTTTGTTGATCCTGATGATAATACTCCATTAAAAACACTTTGTCAATATTATCAAAACCCATGTAATTTTGTATTTGAAGATGTAACACTTGATGTTATGTTTAAACAATTTAAAGAAGGTAAAATAAAAAATAAATTAAATTATAGTAATTTATATATAATATTAATAATAATATAATTTTTTTTAAACAGGTCACAAAGGTCACATGGCTTTCGTGAGAAGAGTTAATAATGAAGGAGAAGGTGATCCATTTTATGAAGTGATTGGATTAGTCACGTTAGAAGATGTTATCGAAGAACTTATTCAAGCTGAAATCATGGATGAAACTGACGTTTTTAGTACGTCTTAATTGGTATTTTTTTAATTTTTGATTTTTGTGTTTTTATTAAAAAAATAATATTATAAAATTATTTGTTAATATTTAGCTGATAATAGAAGTAAACGAAAAAGATTGACCACACGATCAAAAATGCCAGATTTTACTGTATTTGCTGAGAAAAAAGAAAATCATCGTATTCATATATCACCTCAATTGACCCTCGCTACTTTCCAATACTTATCAACAAGTACGTATGACATTTTATTATCTCTTGTTTATTTTTATTTTATTTTATTTTATTTTTTTTTTTATTTTTTTATTTTTTCAATTATAATATCTTTTTTCTGTATGATTAAATGAAAAATAAAATATTAATTTATAATAAATAAAATATTTATTTTACAGCTGTTGACTCGTTTAAACCAGAATTAATATCTGAAACAATTTTACGTCGTCTATTAAAACAAGATATTATTCATCATATTAAAGTTAAATCACGTGAAAAAGCTAGAAATGATCCACTTGCTGTAATTTATCAACAAGGACAACCTGTTGATTATTTTGTATTAATACTTGAAGGACGAGTTGAGGTCACTGTAGGACAAGAAAGTCTGATGTTTGAAAGTGGTCCATTTACATATTTTGGATGTCAAGCACTCAGTGTCAATGTCGTTGTTGGTATGTATTATTTTATTATTTTTTCTTTTCATCAATAAAAATATAAAACAAATTGAATTATTTGATTATAAATGAAATTACTATTTTTATTTAAAATAAAAATAATGCAGTTGATAAGATTATAAATTTTTTTTTTTTAACAGCTGCAGAATCACCACTTAATGCAAATCCTCAAACATTGGGTAGTATCCAATCAATAAATTTGGATGCCATATTGCGTCATACATTTGTACCGGATTATACAGTTCGTGCAATTACTGAAGTATTTTATGTTAAAGTTAAAAGATCTTTGTATTTAGCTGCAAAGCGTGCCTCACTTTTGGAAAGAAGCCAAAAAGATCCATCTCCAAGTCAAGATCAATTTGATGATGAAGTAGAAAAAGTAAATTAAAAAAAAAATAATAATATTTATTTTAAAATGTTCAAAATAATAATTTAATAATTTATTTATTTATCAGTTGCTTCATTCATTGGATGAGGATGATCATAGTCCACCAACGTCACCAATTGCTGAGAGAATAAAAGAAGTTGCAAAAAATAATGGAATTCAACAGCAACAACAGCAACTCCAACTCCAACAACAAGAGCAACAGCAACAACAACAACAACAACAACAACAACAACAACAACAACAACAACAACAACAACAACAGCAACAGCAACAGACAGTTCCTAATTCTATTGCTACAAGTACTTTGCCTGTCAGTGCAAGTCCAAATACAAATTCAACATTTTTGTCACAACAACATCCTAGTGGTGGACCAAATGGACAATTAAAAAATTCTCCTGTAAAGATTCAAGATATATCTGGTGGTGGTGGTGATGCTCAAGGAAAACTTAATCTTGATGATGAAATAGCAAGTCGTCAAGCTCAAGCAGCACTTATGTTAAATAACAAAAAATTAACATCCAATGATGAAGAAGAAATGGTTGACTTATTATCAAAACAAAATTGTTCTTAACGCTTGCAGAATGGCCGTGCAAGTAATGTCTTACCGGCAATTAAGATGACAAATGATAAAAATTACAACAAAAGTCAAAATAATATTAATAAAAATTCACGTGAAGTTTTAAAAGCGTGACAATAGTTTAATGTTGTAGTTTTTTGTTTTTTGTTTTTTTTTTTTTTAAATGTTAAAATAAATAAAAAGAAGTTAGGTACTTAAAAGTATATATGAAATTAGTTGTACGCATGACAAGATGAATTATTTCAATGCGAAAAAAAAAAAAAAAAAATACAAAATATTTAGAATCTATTTAATTATCTATATTCAAAAATTACAAAACAAATGAAAAAAAATTATTAGAATTAGGTATAAAAGTTGTCCTCTTTAGAGGCTGAATGCTTGTTTTTTTTTATTCATAAACTCATTGACCACAATTAATCAATTATTAAATCCGCTATCACGTCTAATCAACTCAGGGAATTAGAATCGAATTTATAAGTATTTTTTTTTTTTTTTTTTCTTATTTTTTAATTCCCATAGTTATCATTTTGTCACTTGTAAATAAATATCATTCCAGGGTGCATCATTTCTCAAGTTATTACAGTGTCAAAATATGTAATTTTAGAAAAAGAAAAAAAAAACTTTTATTATTTTTTTTTATGCCTTTTGTTAACGCATTAAAAAATAATAAAAAATAGATATTTAAATAAAAAAAATATACACTGTTAATGTGTACAACGAAATACTCAAATATCGATTCATTGTTAAAAATTTTTATAAAATGAAAAAGAGAAAAATTAAATTAAAATACCAAGGGCCAATTTATTAACTACAGAGGCAACATTAGTAAAATAATAATAAACAAAATATAAATTCAACTTAGAAATGTTTGACATATGTACAACTTTTTATTTAAGATAATTATTATTAAATTATTAAGATAATTATTACTAAATGAGAGAGAAATCGAAAAAGAACAAAATTATTAAGCAAAAGTTGTGATTGTGTATTGTCTTCTTTTGCTTATCTGTTGGATATATTATTATTATTATTATTATTATATATATTTTTGGTTTTTTGCATAAATGTTGGTTTTTTTTGTTTTTTTTTTTTTTGTTTTGTTGTTCAATGTAAACTAAATGAAGTGTAATTTTTGATTTATTTCATATAGAGTTATCGAATAATAGAGTTGTTAAAGAAGTGCGCCTTTTACTTAATATAATACATCAAAGTAATTGTTATTTTTTATACTAAAATACAATTTAAACTTTGTCAGTATAAATAAAGTCACAAAAATTCATACAATATACAGTAAAAAGTATTTTGATTAAACTCAAATTTTTAATAATTATCAATTTAATTCAATGTCTTTGTCAATTATTTTTTTTCCTGTTAAATAATTTCATTTTTTTTAAAATTGAAAAAATTTACCAGTAGATATTTTTTATTATCAATATATTTATAAATTATCATGCTTGCAATAATAAATGGAAAATAGCATATCCATAGAGTATAAATGATAGTTTTAAATAAAATAAAATAATAAATAAATATGTTATATATTCTCCATGACGATTAAGGACTTGAAAAATAATTGAAAATATAAAAATAATAATTGAGGGTAGAGTAACAACACTTCTGTCATCTATTATTTATAACAAATTAATAAAATGCCAAGAAACTTGAGATTTTTTAAATATAATTTTTAAATTATTAATATTATTTGTTTTTTTTTTTTTAACAATTTTTTTTGTTGTTAAAATTAGTGTCGTAATTAATATATATAAAATGCATTGTAATTGTTTATTATTTTTTATTTTTATGAAATATATAAGAATGCAAGAGAAAAAATAAAAATAAAAATAGTTACAATTTTTTTTAATACCAACTTTGTTACAACTGTTAATTTTTTCAATAATTGCATTTGTTAATTTCAATTGTTAAACATAAAAATTATAACATTCAATCAGAGACTACAATTTATTGTTAACAAATTTATTTATTTATTTATTTAATTACTAAGAGATAATAATCAATTAATAAATAATTATATGATTAGTTTTTATTTATTTAACTTTTGTTATTATATAGTTTGTTGAACCCATTTTGAATCCAGATTAGTCATGCGCATATCATATTGCGCAACGGCCATCTTGTTGAGGTAGCGCCACATGACGCAGCAACAATTTGCGGGGGGTGTACACAAGGTGCATCAGTACCGTTAGTGAATTAGAGGCCGACGCACGATCAGTTGTTTGTGTTTGTGTTTTTTTTTTTTTTTCTTTTTTTTTTGTAACTCTCAAGAGTTGTGTGTTTACGTTCAGTTTCCCGCTGTTTATCTGGTAATGTTTTTTTGTTATTTTAATCCAATTAAAAATAAACTTTCAACCTTTTTTTAATCAATAATTATCTTTTATTGTTCATTTTATATTTTATGATATTTTTGAGTGACTAATTTTGCTTGTAAAGTTACACTGATTGATGAGTTGAAAATTTATTTTTTTATTTCTTATATTTTTTGTTAATCTAATTAATCAATATTATTTTGTTTATTTATTTATTGGTTTGATAATTTTTAAGAATATTTATTGAATATTTTATTGATGTTTATGAAAAATCTGATATTGTTGAAAGAGACGCGACATTTTTTTTTTTTTGTCGGCATTTACTCATGATTGACAAATGTTACGTTTTCTTTTGTTTTTGTTTTGATTTTTAATTATAAAAAATAATTGTTTATCAATATTGAGTGATAATAATCATTATTTTAATTAATATATATGTAAATATCGCATTGATGGAGTATTTTTGTAATATTATTATTATTATTATTATTTTATTTTTTTTTTGCTACAAAAATTATGTCGCTGAAAAAGAAAACTGCGAAATTTTGTTGTAAACTTTCTCCGGTAGTCGAGCCGCCATCTTGGATTAAAATGCGCGCTATTTTTAAGACAAATTCAAATTTTATTTTGAACTATATTTGATAAGAAAATAAAAAAATAGACATATTTGGTAAACAGTATTTTGTAAACATAATTTTTTTAAATAATTTATTGATTAGTGAAATACATATTATATTTATGATTTAATAAAAAATGACTCCTGTAGCTTTTGATGTGAAGATTAATAAAAAAATAAAAAAAAAAAATTAATTAATTTAAATATATTTTTAACCAAATTTCATCAATTATAATAATTATTTTATATTTATATTCCAGATTGTTTAAAGATGGATCTAAGTACCTGGATTCAAGAGTATTTGCTGAAACTGAAATTTTTTACAAAAAGGTAAGAAGTTCTCCAGTCACTTATTTAACTATCATCTTTATATGATTTAAATTGAATTCATATAGAAGTTAACAAAATGAATTTCAATTATCTATGAAAAATAAAAATATAATCACGTAAAAGTAAATTTTAATTTACTTTAAATATTAATATTTTATTTATAACAATTAATATATTAAATATTCAGTTAAATTTCTATTTTTTAAATAGTTTCTTGCAATAACAATTGCTGTTAATAATCAGTTATCTTTCAAATATATTTTTTTAAATTTATATCATTAATAAGAAATAAAAATTACTTATTAATTATTCATCCAACATTTGCCTTAATACCGCGAAAAAAGACATTGATTTATTGAAAACCTGAAAATTTTAATTATTTAAATTTATTAATTGCGAATTATATGAATTTTTAAATTAATTTTTGGTTATATTTTTTTATAATATAAAAAAAATTCAACAATAAATATGTAAATAATTAAAATATATATAATAATGAAACAAAAATATAATTACCATAGTAAATATTTCAATAGACATTGGAGAAGAAAAACATTGAATAGTACAAGCTTTATGAGATCTCATTATAATAAATAATAATTGACGTGTATATGCATTACGATTATTAAGTTTTTTTGTGTCATAAATATTAATTGTCGCTAAAAAAGCTGCATCACCAACAGCTAAACTTTCTGTCATTATTTTTTGACAAGAGTAACATGCCATAAACAACATAACTACTGTTGCAAAAAAAAATTCAAAACTTAACGAATAACGATGAAATGTTGTATTAAGTCCCTATATATTGTTAAAAAAATTAATATATATGCGTATAATCGCATATAATAATTATTATTTTTTTTTATTAAATAAATAAAATAAAATACTTACAGTAACTAATTGAAAACCAGTAAAGCAAATTGTACTTATTGCAGCAACTGCAAGCATGCATGCAATTGGACTGTAAAGTTCATCAATTATTTTCACATATTTAATTAATAATTGATGTTTTTTTATACAATTTTGTAAATTTTCATAAGGATTTTCAAAATTTTTGGTTGTATTTTTCTTAAATGTCAATTGAAGATTATGCTGTAAAATTTGAAATTGTCCTGCTGCATATATGTTAATGGTGAATAGATGTGAGATAAAAGCTGTTGTACAAATAGTTACACCAAAAGCACTTAATGCCTAAAATTTATTATCGTTTATTTATATATTAATTAATTATATAAAATTATTTCACAATTTTTAGATATAGGTTATACCTATCACCTGTATTATATAAAAAAGTATAAATCCCAAATTATTTAATTCCAAATAAATTCTAAAAGGTAGTTGTCGTCCAATATAATCATCATATTCTGTAAAAAATAAAATTTTATACTTGGATATAATTTTTTTCAAAAATAAATTAATAAATAATAAACGTACCAAGTATAGGAATAGTAATATAATGCATATCAATAGCAAGTATAAAAAAAAAAAATGTACCACAAAATAATATACAAATTTTATTACATTTTTCAAGCATTATTAATTCTGATGAATCATATTGAACTTTCCAAAAAAAATTTTCGGTAAAAGAGTTTAAAAAACGTACGTTTTTAATTTGATATGTGAATCTTGAAATTTTAAAAAGTTCTTGAATAATAGTCAATGTAACTGGGAGATTAAATGCAACTGCCTAAATAATTAACAAGAAAATAAATATAATATTTAAAAAAAAAAATAATAATAATTAAAAAATAAAACATCAACATAAAAAAATAAAAAAAAATAAAAAAACTCACACGTAAATCAGCTTTTATGTGATAAAAATCAATTGACAACATAATTAAACCGATTATTTGTGTAGTTATTGTGTATATTAGGATTAAAGTTGATATAAAATTATCACGTGAATTTTTCGGATACCACATACCAATACATTTCATAAAAAAACGTGTCAGTCGCAGGGATACGTGTTTTTCAATTGTTCCAATTTTATCCATGATTCACGAAAATAATAAAGAAAAAAAAAAATAAAAATAAGAAAAAAAAAACAAAGTAAGATATAGAGATAGCTAAAGAAAAAAATATGAATATATTTTTTGCTAAAATACAGACTGATATTAGATGTTTGAATCTATAGACTTTGTAATAAAGCTAAAAAAAATTGAAACTTATACTTATACTTTGATGTATTGTTCTTTGATCTTTGCCTTGTAATCATATTAGGTGTATATATCTATGACACAACTTGCGTGTCAACCATAGACACTGTCATTAATGACAAACAGAATCTTTAAGTAGTACAGCTTTTTTTATTTTATTCGCTGAAAATGCACGCATGCATTTATGTCTTTCATATATTTTTTTTTCAATAAGCAAATATAACTCACCTTGTCATTAAGCTATATACTTTTTTTGTACAGTCTAATAGTAAAAATGATTTCTTTGATTCTTAGAAAAAAATATCAAAAGAAAAAAATAAGGTATATTTTTTTTTACTAATAGGGAGAAAAAAAAAAAAAATTATACAAAGCGTTTTACGTAAAAATTATTGTGTAGCAGCTATTTTGTATAAAGAACTTTTATTTCACTCAGTTTAGTTTTCCGGAGTCTTTTTTACTTACCACAAAATCAAAAAAAAAAAACAGTTTTTATATTCAATTTATATACTTATCTAAATTTGTACACTGCAGTGTTTAAATACTTGAGTTTATATTGAAATTAGATATTGTAGACGCTTTTATTTTTTTTACATATTTTTTGGAAAGTATATTTATTACATTTCATATTTATCTCCTAAATAAATTTCTTGTGACTCATCCAGCATTTGTCGGAATATTGTGAAAAAAGACATTGATTTTGTTAAAACCTTAAAAAAAATTAAATAAAATTATATTAAATATTATATTTAACATGTCGGTATGAATATAATAGTGTGTGGAATATTTGTATCAAGTATTTTAATTTTATTTAAAAAATACGTGATATATATTAAATTATAGTACAGACCTTTGTGAATATTTCAATGGACATTATAGAAAATCCCCACATTGTTAGTACACATGGTTTTTGTGATCTCATAATGACAAATATTAATGCTTGTCTGTAAGACTTTCCATCTTCTACGTTTGATAAATCATAAAAATTTGCATTATACAAATTATCACCAATTGCCAAACTTTCAACAAAAATTTTTTGACATGAATAACATGCCATGTATAGCAGTACAATTGACCCAATAAAAAATTCAATACTCAAAGCATTACGATGAAATGAATTTTTACCTCCCTACAAAAAAAAATTTAAATTGTAACTTAAATATTTCAATATATAATTTTGAAAATTTTCCATTCATAAAGCTTAAAATCAATTATCTAATTCATGATGGTTTGTCATTTAAAATTTAAATACAAACCATCACAACTTGAAAACCATTCAAGCATATTGTACCAACAGCTCCAATAGCAAAGATAAAATTAATTGGACTATATAAATATTCAATTGTATCCATATATTTTATCATCAATTGATGATGTTGTATGCATTTTTTGAGGCTTTTATATGCTAATTTTGTTCTTTTATTAATTATAAAATCATCATTGTTTTTTTTATGAGAAATTTTTTGACAAGACTGTATAAGTTTACGTTGAAGAATTTTAAATTGTCCAGCTGCATATACATTTATTGTAAATAAATATGTACAAAATGCTGTTGAACAAATAGCTACACCAATTGTAGACGCTGCCTAAATCAGTATATAATATTCATAATTTTTAATTTTATGGATAATTTATTTTTCAATATTACCTGAACGAAATAACAAATTTCAAAAATTGGAGTATATTTACTTGCTTCAAAGTACATATTAAATGGTAATGATAAATTTTTACCATCATATTCTGTAATTTAAAAATAGAAAACAAGTTGTTAATAAAATTTAGAAATTAGAAAAAAATTGATAAAATTAATAAAATAAAAATTACAAACATTCTATAAAAAAAAATTTAAATAATTAAATAATATATATTTACCTAGCATTGGAATAGTAATATAATGTACAGCAATTGCTAAAACAAGAAAAAAAAAAATACCACAAGAAACTATGCAAATTTTATTACATTTTTTGAGTATACAAATTTCTGATTCATCATATTTTGATTTCCAAAATGTTTCTTCTGTGTATTTATTGAGAGATTGTACTTCACTTCGATTAATTGTAAATGTTATCATTTTAAATAGTTCTTGAATAATTGATACAGTCACTGGTATGTTAAATGCAATTGCCTGAAAAACAAAAAATTATTAATTTTCTTCAAAACAATTAATAACTTTATTAATTGTTTAATTAATTTACAATTAATATCTCACTCTTATGTCACCTGAAATATAGTAAATATCAATAAGCATAACAATCAGACCAATTGATTGTGCTGTTATTGTGTAAATTGTAATTGTCATTGATATAAATGCATCTTTTGAATTTTTTGGATGCCACATTCCAATACATTTCATAAACAATCTTATCATTCGTAAAGATATATGTTTATCAATTTTATAACTTTTTTTATTTTTCAAAAAAATTTCAGATGACATTTCTATGTAGTTATTTTTTTTTTTCATTATTTTAAATTTTATCAAATCATTATTTCACAAGTATTTTATGTAAATCTATGAGTAATATAAAAGAATCAGAAAAAAATCAGTAAAGTAGTAACAATTTTTTGACCTTTTCATTGTAGATATGCTTTTCAATCCGTGAGAATAAGACATGTTGAGTTAAATATAAGTTGTATATTCCTAGAATTTTTTTTCTACCTTTGTCATCATTTTTGTGAAACCCACAAATTGTCTTCAATTGCGTGTAAGGTGTTTTTTTATTCACCTAGGATGAAACAGTCTGTAATTGAATTTAAATGCTGGGCGTGTTCAGAAAAAAAAAAGCCCAAAGTTTTCCCTCTAATAATATCATTTCTTTTTTCATTTGATTGTCATGTATATTTGATTATATGTATAGCAAGTAGTCGATATACACTATCAGTAGATGTGCTGTCAAAGAAAGTTATAACTGTTAAAAGTGATAAGCTAAAATAATTAGCTCAACAAATTAATTTCAACGCAAGTAAACTTTTATTTTTATACAATAGTTGCAATATCTACAAAAAAATAATTTTTATTTTTAAAATTTTACAAGTTAATTTTTTAAATTCAAATTTATAAGTTGCAACAATTTAAATTATTGAATGAAAATTTTATTTTTATTAATATAATATATTTATTTAATTGGCACTTATTTATTTTCTCCACTTTTTCTCATCAATGTTAAATAAGAAAATGCCGTACTCAGTATCTGCAGTAATATAAAAATATTATTAAGTATATGTGTAATAATATTTTTTAAATTACTCATTTTATTTTTTTAAATTATTTAATTACCGATTTGAATGTGTCTAGTGTAACAGGAAAAAATCCCCAACCAGTTAGACAACATGAACGACGACTTCGTAAAATAACAAACATAAGATCTTTCGTTAGAAAACGACCATCAGCTAAAAAATTCATTGTGTTCCATTTTGAAAAAAAAACACCTTCACTAATTTCTGCACTTGCTAAATTTACATTATTACAAGTATGTGCAAATGTAAACAATTGAAGTAAACAACCAGTTAAAAAAACAACAAATTTTCCTCGTCTCGGTGGACGAATTCCTGGCTAGATGTCATAAAAATTGAAATAGTTGAATTATTTATTTATTTATTTTTTTTGAATTTTTAATTATTTAACATACCGAAATAAGTTGATAGCCAACTAGACAAAATAACAAACTAAACAATACTGTTTGTACCAAATTAATAAATGAATAAACTTGTTCAACTTGTTCAGTTAGTCGAATTAATAATTGATGCTGTTTTACACATTTTGCAAAATTTTTTCGAAGTATACTAATAAATGTGGATTTTTTTTTTTTTTCATATTCATTAGTATAAATATTATCCTTCATTATTTGACAATTATAAAGTCTTTCAAATTTATTGTTGAGTATTTCAAATTGACCAGTTATAAATATATTTAATAAAGCAAGAAAATTATCAAAACAAAAATAACAAAATGACGCGTAATAGAGACACCACATCTTGAAAATAATTTAATTTATATTTAAATTGTTATTATTTTATTTAAAATGAAAAGGACGTAAATTAGCTTAAATAAAATACCTCAAAAATAAAAGTAAATTGATAGTATGGTGTTTGCCATAATGGAACATTTTTTATCCAAAGTGTAAATGGTAGCATTCTATCCGTTAAATTTCGATAACTATTTTCTGAAATAATTAAATAAATATATAATCATAATTTATTAAAATTTTATACATATTCGAAAAACATTCATTTAAAATTACCAATAATTGGCTCTAGAGCATATGTAAATGCAGTTAATTGTGCAAAAATAGTAAATAAAATAATAAACATTATACTTTGTTTTTCACATTTTTCAATAATATCTTTTTCATAATCATTATATTTTCCATGCCATAATTTTTTTCTTCCATCAATCATAAGTTGTACAAAATCTTTTCGTTGAATTGAAAATACTGTAAATTTTGTTGTAACAATAATCCATATGACAATACTTATAAATGAATAACTTGCTTCCTATTTTAAAATTAAAATATAGTCAATTTTCAATTATTTTTATTTAGAAAAAAAAAACAAAAAACTTACGTAAAAATCGTTCCAACAATAATATATATCAGTAAACACAACCATTCCACCAATAGTTAATGCTGTAACTGCATAAAAAAACATTAACTTTAGTAATATTTTTTTTTTCTTATGTTGTTCAATACCAAAACCAAGTAAAAATAGATAAAATTTTGTAAGACGTATTGGAAGTGCCTCACGCATATCGTGTCTATGTCAAACTACGACATATAGAATTTAAGATTGACAGATATCGCGTGAGAATTGTTATTTGCTAGTACACTTATCATAAATTAGTAATTGGTCATATAATAGAGCTATATCAATTTTCTACTAATCAATAAAATTTTCTTTTTTATGATACAATATAATAGAAATGTCAAAACTGACAGATATCAAATTCATTTTTTTTTTCCTAGAAATAATATATTAATAAAAAAAAATGAAAATGGAAAAATAATGAAGTAAAATTATAGTGAAATCAAGTGTTAGGTCAATGTACTTTGGTATCAATTTCAGTTCAGAATAAAATATATTTTCTTCAAGTAATATTTTCAAATAATAGAAATAAATTTGATTCGTTTTTTTGTGAAAAAGTAGATTGAAAGTATTAAGTATTATAACTCGTTCAGTTTGAGTCAAACAGATTTGACCAATTTATATTTAACATTACTTGATATTTTTTTACGACAAAACTAAAAATGAGGCTTTTACATTTGTGATATTGTGATTTAAAAATTTTGTAAAAGCAAAAAAAAGTTAAAAGTGATCAAGTTTTTTATTTTTTGACACAATGGATTATATAACTGTTGGATACATTCATTTTGTAGGGTAAGATTTTTCAACACTACTATTCAAACAATTATCCAAGATAGATAAAAAATACAATTTTTTTTTAAAATTGCTTTTAACTATTGAGTAATGTTTAAATTCTACTCAATTTTACCAGCAAAAGGTAGAACAATCGACAGAAATCAGTCGGTAAATATATAAATTGCCAGCAAGTAATTATTTTCCAACAGTTGAAAATAATTACTGCAAATAAATAATATTCATTAATTAAAGTCAATAATATATTTTAATTAATAAATTCAAATTTTTCATAAACAAAAAAAAAAAAAAAACAATTAATTAGTTATCCTATAGATTTTTTTATTAAAAATTCTGATTACATAAACAAAAATTTAATTAATATTTAAATTATATTTATTTATTTCATTTTTAAATTACACAAAAAAATAAATCAACATAAATATTGTAATTTATACAGTATTAATTACATTTAATTGCTAATTATCTATAATATTTTCATAGAAACACATAGAATTTTCATTGTTGATAATTAATTATATTGGTTTCAATTTTCACATTGAATAAAAGTACAATGAAATAATAATAACAATACATAATATATTATACTAATTAAATAGAATAAAATAAAATAAAAAATAGTGTTCAACTATTTATTGAGGTCACGTTTAATAAAACTTATTCTGCACTCGTTTCTGCAATAAGTCCTTTTAGTATTTCAAGACCTTCATCACAAGCATTGCTATATCCAGGTGCTGAACTTTTTACTTTATTTGTCCATTCGATAACATTCTTATACTCATCGAGTTCAAAGCCAAAAGCCTGAAAATAATATTGTATATTGTATATATAACAAATGACAAATATAAAAAAAAATATATATAAAAATAATTTTTTTAAATATATTATTATATAAAACGAAAATTAAACTTGAAAAAAAAGTTAAATAATATACTTCAGCTGTTGAAACAGTTGCAATAAGTGATAAATCAGCAATTGTTAAATCACTACCAGTACAATAATCTTGATCTTCTAAATATTTATCAAGTATTTCAAAAGCTTCTTTCATTTTTTCATAATCTCCTTCAACATATTCAGTATGACCACGAAATACAACTGGATACTAAAAAATTTAAATTAAAAAATAAATATATATATATATAATTTATTTATATTTTTTTTTATCGAGTTTTAATTAGCTAAAGTTTTAAATGGTTACTTAAATTTTCTCATTGCTCTATTTTTTTTTTTTTTTAACGTTGTTAAAATATATATATACTTACATAGTAATTTGAAACAGCAATGTAAAGTGTACTTGCATCAAAGTGCATTCGTTGATGAACAAGTGCACGGGCTCTTATACTTCTTGGATATAATTTTTGATAATGATTACCATATTGATCAGCCAAATAGCACATTATTGCACGACTATAAATATCAAAATATTTTTATTAAAATTAAATTTAAATAATTTTATTTAAAATTAATTTTGTTACCTTTCACTTAAATGGTAATCATTATCAACCATAAATGGAATTGTTTTTTGTGGATTCATCTGATTAATTTTAAATATAATTTTTAATTTAATTATTATTAATTAATTTTTTTTAATTTAAATATTATTTACCTCTGCATATTCTGGTGTCAATTGTTCACCAGCTGATAAATCGACAATTTTATAATTTAAATTTATACCAAGTGCTTCGGCTGTTAACATTGCAGCACGACATGGTGAACTCATTGGTTGATAGTACATATCAATTACCATTATTAAAATCCAAAATAATTCTTTAATTATTGATCACAATCTCTTTAGATTTTATATTGAAAAAAAATTATTTTATTTTTATATTTTTTAAATATATTTACTGAGAATGTTTTTGATGACAACCTGCTTATGTCAAGCTTACTCGATATACTGAGGTATTATTACGAGGTTTTAGTCACAAAAAATGTTGTAGATATTTTTATAAATTTATAGTATTTAGTAGTATTAAATAAAGCTTATATTTTTTTACTCATTTGACCTTGTAACTCTACTAACATTATTCATTTTCATTTTTTTTTTATTAAATATTTAAACTTATTTTTTTATTTTTGTAATAAATGTCAAGTACATGTTGTATAACTATAAGTTAAATCGACTATATTTGATTTTCATAAAAAAATAATTTTAATTTTATTTTTTTCAATTTTTTAAATATCTTACGTCAAATATGACAATTAAATATTTTTTTTTTTCTGATTTTCATCGATAATATACTTTAATTATTTATCAAATTATAAATAAATTATTCCAAGTAATTTCTATATATAATTTATACATTTAAACCTCCAATATTATTCAACTGAATTATTATTTTTTAATCAATTCATACCTTAAATATTTCAATAAATTTTTTAAATTTCTGGTATTTTAAATAGTAATTTTATTTTTTTTTTCAAATATTTATTAATTTGATTTTCAAATTCTTTTTCTATTTAAATTATTCAATTTTTCAATTATATTTATCAATAAATTATTTATAAAATAAATTCAATATTATCTGTAATAATATATACAAAAAAAAAATTTATTCAGTTATTTTTCATTTTAATTTTTACTTAAATTATTAATGAAACTGCTTTAAACTTGTGGTGAATTTTTTTTCATAAACAAGAAAATATTTGTTTTTATTGATATTACCACATTATTTATAGATTTATATTAAAAATATGTCGAATTAATTGTTAAATGTACATTTTGCCTTGGGCATTATTTGCTATACCTATATGTATAAATATATAAACAATTTAAAAATTAGTTTAATTCAATATTATGGAATTTCGATAAAGCATCAATTTTTTTTCTTCTTTTTATTTCTACAAATTCTTTTTGAATCTTTATATTAAAATTTTACAGATATATCTATATTAATTTGGTTTTTTTTTTTGATAAAAGTTTGCAGACATATACTTTATTATTTTATATTGATTAATTATTTACAAATGAATAACTAACTTTTTAATTCTGACAAGAAATTTCTAATTAATTTTTTAACATACAGTTTTACTAATTGTAAATTATTTTTTTTTTTCAATTGATTTTTTATTTAAATTGATCTTTTAATAGATTATGCATTTTATATATTTAAAATAAAAAAATAATCAAGTTAGAAATATAATTTTATGAAAATTAAAATATGTTGACTAAAAAAAAGTAATAATATCATATTTTTTTTATACATATTAACAAAAAAAAATATATATTTTAATCTTTAAAAAAAATTTTGTTTATTATATATAATTATTGCACAACTTTTTAAGCAAATTAAGACGAATTTAATTTTAAATTAAAGCAGTGGTTTTTTTTTTATTTTTTCAAAACGTTATCAGTTTTATAACTGACGTCTTATTTGTTGAACAATAAACACTATTATTTATTTTATACTTTGATTGTTACGAAACATATAATTACAAAGCCAAAAATATAATCAAATGACCTAAATAATATTAAAGTAAACATGGTAAATTTTTATGATCTTATGATGAAACGCTAAAAAAATTGATAACAATATGTAGATTTAAAAAATATAAATTCAAATTATCTACAAGTTTCAAAAAAATAATTAACTAAGCTTTTTTAACAATAAAATATAAGTGATAAGATAAATAAGGTTTAAAATAAATATAATTGTTCTAATTTTTTAAAGAAATCGTATATTTTTTTTAAACAGACACCAGACATATTAAATCTGTCGTATTTTCAAGATCCTAAAACAAATAATAATTAAATAATTAAAATCTTTTTTTTTATGCTTGTAATAATTTTGATATAAAAGAAGCATCATTTAGATCAAAATAATCAGTCAGTTAAAAGTTACATTTCAAGATTAAAATTCACAATGAATATCATTGAAATTTTTTTTATAATAATTAAATTATTATTAATTCATCAATTATTTTTTTTTTCAAATACAAGTAATTGTGATGAAACTGTTTTGGGAGGTTACAAAAATTGTGAAACAAATGTTTGTACATATTTTAATGAAAACGATTCAATTATCAAAAAATATCATGATAAAATTGAAATAACAAATAAAAAAGTTAACGTTTTTCAAAGTGATGCATTAATAAAAATATCATCATCTTCATTAATAAAATATTTACAACTTAATTTGGCTGATGTTGAATTATATATTACAGCATTTGCATTTTCAAATTTACCATCAATAGAAAATATTGAAATTAATTCAGCTTCTGTTTTACTGAATCCAAATATTTTTTATGGTTTAAATAATATAAAATATCTTAAAATAAATATTGCAAATAAAACAAAATTATATCTCAATGATGTTATGGATAAACATCAAAATTTACATAAATTTGAATTTTTAAATCATCAAGATGTTGATATTTGTGATTTAATAAATCATAATAATGGTTTTAAATTATTACAACTTGAATATACAAATAGTTCAATGAAAATATTAACTCGTCAATCATTAATATGTTTAAAAAATCTTCAAAATTTTACAATATCTGAGAGTAATTTAAATTTTATTGTACCTGGTGCATTTAATGAATTAAAAAAATTATCAAAAGTATCATTATTATCAAATAAAAAATTAACTCATATACCATCAAATATATTTAATATTGAAAATTTAGAAATTATTAATTTGAGTAATAATTCAATAGATAAAATTGATAAACAAGCATTTATAATTGAAAATAAAAAATTATCATTATTAAATTTAAGTTACAATTCATTGCAAATTATTAGAGAAAAAGTATTTCAAAATATTCAATGTAAATTAATTGATCTTACACAAAATAAAATTGTTGCTATTTTTGATGGAGCATTTAATTATTCAAATATTGATATGATTTATTTATTTAACAATCATTTATTTACAATTGATAATTTAAAATTGGGTCTCAGTGATAATACTGTGGTTTATATTCAATATATTAATTATGATACTGCATTTAATTATATGATTGATAATCATGATGATGATGATAAATGTTATTTAAGTAAATATCATTATTTTCAAATTTGTAAAAAATCAAGTACAAAACTAATTTCAGTAAAAAATATTTTTAATAATTGGCAACCAAAAAAACTTGATATAACAGACAATGAAATATCATCAATTGAAGATAATACATTTTTAAATTTAAGTATTAAAATGTTATTGATAAATTCAGCAGCAAAAAATTTTAAATTATTTCCTTCATCATTTAATGGATTAAAAAAACTTGAAGTTCTTGTACTTAATACTGAGCCAATTGAAATTAATTCATTTATATTTGATTCAATGACATCATTAAAATCACTTGAAATTTCAATAGATAAATCTTCTGTAATTCCAGTTTGTCAATTATTTAAATATAATAATTTATTAAATAAATTATTACTTATTAATCAAAATAAAATTGATATTTGTAATAAAATTATATGCAAAAATAATAATTTTAATTTATCATATCTTCATTATGTATATGGTACATTTAAAAATTTACAACAATTTGTATTTTCTTGTTTAAAAAAACTTGAATATCTTTTTATAACAAATAGTGATCTTGAAACAATTGAATTCAATGCATTTGATGGTCTTGATAATTTAAATTCATTAAGTTTATCATCAAATAAAATAAAATCAATTGATAATAAAGTATTTATAAATAAAAATTTAAGAGTACTTGATTTGAGTAATAATTTATTAACTCATATAAAAAAAAATACATTCATTGATGTTAAAACAAAAATATTAGATATTTCAAGTAATAAAATTATTGAAATTGATATTGGTGCATTTAAAGACATAGAATTTGATCATTTATATTATTATAATAATATTGGTGTTAATGATAATAATTATAATTGGTATCTTGATGATTCATTAATTGAAGCTGATTGTACTATCAAAGGAACATATAGAATTTGTAAAAAAATTAATACTATAACATCTATTGATATTCCAAATAAATATTTATTTTTTAAATCATCATTTAGATCTTTTGTTGGTTGGCTTTTAACAAATGATACACTTGAAATATTTGATGAAAAAATAACAGAATTAAGTAAATATGCATTTAAAGATTTATTATTAACAGAATATCCAAAAACATTGCATATTTATAAAAATATTAAAAGTGATTTTATTATACATTCTGAATCATTTAGAGGTTTACCAAAATTAGAAAATTTATTATTAGATGTTGGACCAATTAAAATAAAAAATAATTTATTTGATTATTTAATTTCATTAAATTATTTAAAAATTGAAATTAAAAAAAATTTAAAAACAACATTTGATAATAGTATTAATAGTGTCATAAAAACTGTTCCAAGTTTAAGAGTATTAGAAATTTTAAATAGTGATACAATTAATATTTGTAAAAATTCTAAATCAAATGATAATACATTACCAATAACAGGAATGTATTATACAGGTGGTACAATAAGTAAATTATCAAAAAATTCATTATTATGTTTAAAAAATCTTGAAAAATTATCAATAACAGAAACACAATTAATGTCAATTGAAGCTGGTGTATTTAATTCAATGAATATTTTGAAGTATATATATTTAGCATTTAATAAAATTAATCATATTTCAACTGGTATTTTTGATGATCTTTATAATTTAATTTCACTTGAGCTAAATCATAATGAAATTGATAAAATTGATGATAAATCATTTACTAAATATAATAACAATCAATTACATCTTCTTAATTTAAGTTACAATGAAATTTCAATTATTAAAAATGATACTTTTAAAGATTTTTCATGTAGTCAATTGGATTTATCAAACAACAAAATATCTCATGTTGATAATAATGCATTTAATAATGTTAATATTCAAGATATTTTTTTATATAATAATTCAATCATCAATGTAGATAAAAAAAATTGGAAAATTTCTTCATTAACTATTGTTTCATTGGACAAACCAGCATATGCATTGCCATATTGCACATTAAGAACAGGAGAAGTTATACATTGTGATCATTGTCGATACAGAATGTGTTATCCTCATACACTTCGATTTGGTTAAATAAATAAAACATAAATATCTATCTTTTTATTTTTTTTTATCTTAAAAATTTGTTGTATTTTATATTTTTTTGTTTATAAAAACAAACTTTGTAAAAGTGTTTGATAATTTAGAATTTTTTGAGTTGAATTTCATTAATTACAATTTAAAGCTAGAAGAATTAAGATAAAAATTTTAAATTTCATATTTTATATTTTTTTAAATTTAATTAAAGTAAGCCTATTTAACATATTGTATTTTTTTGAATATATATATATATATACTGCTATTGATAATATTATTTTTATTTTTCATTGTCAAACGTATTAAGTTTAAAACAATGGTTGTATAAACATTATAATTTCATTTGTAAATTATCGATTATAATAATTGGCATATAAACTTTCAGCCTGTGGCTGTGAATTCAACTTTCATTTATTAGATTTTCGATTCAAGGATTCATATTTAGATAAATATATTTGTTTTGTAACGACAAATTTTATTCATATGGTAGCATAAAACTGATTATTAAATAACCAACTTTAATAATTATTTAAATTGTTAATTTACCAATGTTTATAATTTTAAAAAATAAATACAGTAATTATTAATAACAATTAAAAATTATTTAAAACATAATAATTATATTAAAATTATTGCTTAATTTGCTTAATTATTTTATATTTTTAAATGTATTTTTGGCATTATTGATTTTCTTGATACTTGATACTTCAGCTTTAATATTTTTCAATTGATTTTTATATTTAATTAAAATTACATTAATTATTTTAATTAATAATAAGTATCATATAATTTAATATATAATTATTCATGCATTAAATATTTTTATCCAATTTATTTTAATAATTATATACTGAAATTTTTTATTTTTCATTTCACTTTTTTGGTTTATTTAAAATTTAAAAGATTTGTAATAAGAAAAGACAAGGTTGAAAATCGTCATGTTTTAGTTTTTAAGTATAAATGTAACCATCGAAAAACTTTTTAACAAAAGTTTAACTATATAACATGAGTTTTATAAAAGTTTTCTTGGATAATTCAACCAATATTGTCTGATAATACAAATTGTTTTCATGACTTAACAGAAAAAAAAATATAGGTATATATAATATAAATAAATAAATAAATAATAAAAAGTTGAAAAATAATTTTATTTGTTGACATAATAAAAAAAATATATATAATATAGTTTTTAAAAATCTAAAGTTTTCTCACGTTATAAAAGTATACCCGATACTTTTATCACTTGATTGTCCTGTACCATAAAAAGCTCTTTGAAGAGATTTCTATTGTTTAACTTGGACAATAGTTTGATTTCTTGGCTATTTGAACAAAACAATAGTCTGGCTATTTATTTATGTTGATGTTAAAAAATAGTGACCATTTTATAAAATAATACTTAAATATATTTTGATAGTTTACGTATAATGTTTATTAATTATATAAAAATATAATTAATCTCATAAAATTATAACATTAAAAAATATAATAAATTAGAGATTTTTTTTTAATTCCTAATTTTACCTTTACATTTGAGCTTAATGTTTTAAAACAAACTATAAATTTCAGTTAAATTAACAAATTAATAATCATATTTAAATATTATTCGAGTTTATTTTTTCACGAAAATTTATTTTTTATTGTTTATATTTTCATATGTGTCTAGTCTATATAAATAAATTAATCAATCAATAAACCATATTATTAAATAATATGTTAATTGGGAGCTTTAACCTCATATTTTGATTGATAAGTTTAATAAGTTTTTTAATTTATTAAACTTTATTGAATTTTCCAAAAATACAAGTTGAATATTTAGTGTTTATATTGCTATTGATACTGTCAAATTTTATAGTTATTTTAATTATTTTAATGCATAGAAATAAATTAGCTTGTTAATATAAATAAACATTATTCCCTTTTCAGCAAAATTAATATATAAATTTATATACGTATTTAAATTTCTATTAATCAATATATGAAATACATAATTTATTTGAGTCAAAAGTTTAAATTGATACAAATAATTTATGTTTTATTTTATATATAAATATAAAATTTTTTTTTTTCTATTTTAATATAAACATGAAAAGTCATTTTGAAACATGTAAAAAATAAATTTACATGAAAAATGCATTTTCAAGAAATTTTTACGTGAAAAAAAAAATTAAAAAAAAAAATATTGGAACCATGTGTGTCATTGCATTCTCTCTGTAGCTTTCGGCACTTCTTACTGGTTTTTTTTTTTTCTTTACTATAAAATATAAAAAAAAAAAAAAAATGAATGAATGAATGGGGTGTTGCCTCAATATTAATCACGAACCATGTGTGAACGCCAAACACGTATCGATTTACAATACTCTGTAAGAATGTCGTTAAATTTATTCTCATCATGAATATATATATTTTTATACTGCAGATATACAAATTGTATTTTTTTTTTATTTAAAAAAATATATAAATAAATATAAATGCATATAAAAAATATATTATTATATATAATGAAAATTTTACAAATTTTGCAGACAAACGTCTTGTTGTCTTTTATATAATATTGTATAATTGCTTTTCCACTTTTATTTGTCACTTATTTTATTCACGTTTTCTCATTCCTTTTAAATTATTTCACAATAAATTATTATTATTATTATAGTTATTATTATTATCACTAGTAATTTCATTATCATTTGAATAAATAGATTTTTTAAAAATTTTAAAAACTCTTCCAGTGAACACAAAGGTTATTTATTAATAAAATTTAAAAACAAAAAAAAAAACAAATAAAAACATGAAATTATTAATAATATAATGTTAAAGCTATTATTATTATTATTTTTTTTAAATATTATAAAACTCATTATTGAAATGGAGAAAAAATTCATTGAGTAATGTATTTTATATTTTTTATTTTTAATAAAATGTATATAATTATAATTATTTTACAAATTTTTTTATTTTATTTTATTTTTTTTTCATTATTCATTTGTGCATAGTGCTGGATAATAGATTTTTTGTTAAAAAAAATTTTTGAATGGTTCATTACAATGAAAGATTTTAATTAATAATTACTAAAAAGAAAAAAAATAAAAAAGGGATACAAGTCAACGTACGCTCAGCCAAAAAAGTGAAAATTTAACTGTTTCACATTACTAGATAGAAATTATTCAACTTTTTAATATGAAAAATTCAATCGATGATTGATAACTTTTCTTCATCTTGAATATTTTTTTTATTTTATTTTTCAATAGTACTTATTCAAACATAACTTTTTTCAAGATAAGCCATCATAGTTGAACTGAAAAAAAATAATAATGAAAAAGAAAAATATAAAAAAAAAATATTTCTAAAGTTTAGTATTTGGCTTAACTTTAGAATTGAATTTTACATATACTTTTCTGATATTACAAAAGGATTATTGATAACTGTTGCAATGATTTATTTAAAAATTTATAACAATTATTAAATATTCTTTGATAATCTTAGAAGTCATAAAATATAATTATATACTTTGAGGAAATTTGGATTAAATTATTAACCTTTTGTAAAATTAAGCTCAACAACCAAAATAGCTTTTGCTAAAATTATTACAACAAAAATTAGTGTGATTATTTAAAACAGAGAAAAATAAAAAATTAAATTAATTATTCTTAATATTTAAAAATTAATTAAAACAAAAATAAAAATTATTATAAATTATAAAGAAATATTTTAGTTTGCAAAGCTAAATTTTGTCAATATTTATTAACTGAGTTTTGCAATTATGAAAAAACTTTTTTATCTGTATTAATATTTGCAACTGTTTGATACAATTCCATTTAATTATTCTGATAATTAAAAAACTTGGTGTTTTCATTATTAATATTGTTCTGAAAAATAAAATTATAAAAAATTAAAATAAACATTTTTTTTTTTTTTTAAACTAATATCAGATAAAATTTTGTAATTAATATTATTTTCTCAATTTTTTTTTTTATATTAATTAATTTGAAATTTGATTATACAGTTTAGTACTATCACTAACTATTAAAGCTATATATGATGAAAAAAAACAAAAAAAAATCGTATTTACGCAGTATTGTTAGTAAAAACAACGTTGACATTCGCTTCTGTAACTATTTTTCAGTGTTTTTTTTTTTTTTATTCCCAATTGTTTTTTCTACTTTGTTTATTTTACTTTTTATTTTTACTGGTTGTTTTTTTTTTTTCTATTGTCTTTTTTGAATTGTCCGTAAAAATAGGGTGCATTGGTCAGCGAAACGTTGACGGAATGAATTCGTATTGTTTCTATTTTTTATTTTTTATTTTAAATACAATAAAAATTTTATAAACGCATGCGCATAAATAATTTTGTTGTCATAACAATAAATTTAAACAATAGAGTGACAAAATGAGTATATAATCTGACAGTACATGACATTCTTTGAGGTCTCATTTTATTGACTTGACAATATCGTTTATTTACAACTCATTTTACTTTTTATATTTTTTTTTTTTTTTTTGTATTACAATTTTCAATAGTACTCATTTCAAGTATACATTCAGCTATTTTTGTTATTTCTACAATCATTCTGACAGCAATCGTATTACCAGCTTCATTTTATAAACAATAAAAATAATCAAATTAAAAATAAAAAAAAATTTCAACTCAGTAATCAAATTAAAAATCACATTGCAGTATATATATTTTTTATTTAATTATATTTTTAATTATATCAGTATTTTTTTTTTTTTTATTTTAAATTTTATATAATAAATAAAAATAAACTCTTAATTATTGTTAATTTTTAAGCTCATATATAATTTTTTTTAATTGAAATATCTTTAATGTATTTAATGACCTCAATTTTTAGTTGAGCTTATTTAAAAAAAAACTCATTAATTTCATTTTGTTTGTAATTAAAATCACTGTGTGTATTTTTAAAAAATATAAAGTAAATAAAATAAAGAGAGATAGGAAATTATAAATAAAATTGTGTGATGTGATCGATGTATAATGATGTTCATAGCTTTTGTATTTTATGTATTACTAAATATATATATATTTGAAAGATTTTAAATCATAAATACATAATATTATATGAGCTCACATTAAATACAATTTTTTTTTGACATTCAAATATGTATTATGCACATGTGTATAGATAAAAGGTAAATAGTTTGTGCTTTAATGTTTTGATCGTAAAATTCAAATCATCGCGTGATTGCCACTTAATTTTTATGCCAACGCGTTGTATTTTCTACATAATTCTCGTTAATTATATATGGAATTTATGTATATATAGTAATATAATTATCGTCAATTAAAAATAAAGATAAAACTCTGATAAAAAATTATTGTTAAATTTAAAAAAAAACAAAGTTTTTTGTTGTAGCATCTCTCATGAGTTTGTCAGATTGTTTTCAACATGATGAACAATTTAAAAATAATTTTTATCGACTCGATTTCAATTGTAAAATTTACAAAAATCATAAATTAAAAAAAAAAAAAAAAAAAACATAAAATATATAATAATGGTATATATTTATATATGGTTTAATATCAATGGTAAATTAAACAAAATTATTCGATGCATATATTGATAATGAAATGAATGGTCTTTTATCGATAATCTACTGCAATAATATTAACAAATTTGAGAGAGAAAATAGTCAGTAGATGAGTGGAAAAGCCATCGTTACGTCAATGATTTACCATCGTTTGATCCTCGGCTTTTGAAAGCTCTAAATTCTGATGGTTTGTTGTTGATTACCCACGAAATATATATTGACCTTTATATATTACTGATTGCATCATAGACACATTAATTTTATATATTGCTGAATATACATTTAAATTATATTTATTCAATTTTTTAATAAATTTTTCTATAAATTTATTTGTTTATTTTAATTTTTAATTTAATTGGCTAAAAAAAAATTAATTCAAATTTTTATTGTCATTTAATTTGTGTGTTACGTTAAAATCAGCTTAGTTTCTCTTTTGTTTGATGCCAAGAGAATTTCAATGGGACATCAGCCAACAATCCTCTTTGTTTCATTAAAATATAAAATTTAATTTCTCATTTTATATATATATATATATATATATTTTTTTTTTGTTTTAATATGACATCTATGTTTTATTATAAACATCAAAATGTATAATGATTTTTTTATTTATTTATTTTATTTATTTATATTTTTTTCATTCAAGTAACTTTATATAAAATCATAATAAAAATACCCTGAAATTTTATAAATGTGAAAATTTATTTTTATATATATATCGTGAGAAAATGTACAGATGTATTGTATATATAATGAACGAATGAGGGTTACCTCAGACCAATACAAGTCAATGTTACTATTCACGTTTCAGTAACCCTTATACCACACTTGTACTCACTTTATCCATTTTTCTACTACCTCACTTTCTTTATTGAATCAAGGCCGCATCATTTTATTTCATTTTTCCTCGTTTACTTCAGGAAAAAAAAAAAATAAAATAAATAAAGAAAATAAAAAATTAAATAAAATATAAGAAATGTTGAGAATTTCATTTGCTGAACATTGCAAAATTTATTCTTTTATCTTTCATTTTTATTTGATGTCTTTTTCTCTGGTAATTCAATTTCATCAATATAAAAATATAAATATAATAGATACAAGATTTAATATTTCACAAAAAATGTTAACTCAAATAACTGTATATTTATTTATTTTTAAAAAAACTATTTATTAATTTTATTAAATTTTTTATTTCAAAATAAATCATGTTTATAAATTGAATAAAATATATAATTGAAAATATCCATTTTTTAGTTTTTTTTTTTTTATTTTATATTAATAATTTATTGTGGTTTTTGAGGCATGCTTTTACAATATCACACATGTATACGTTGACATGCCTATACAATACATGGTCATGTTCATCCCTCGGTTGATAAAGCTAGATGACAACATACCTGTTTAGTGTAATGATATTGAGCACCAGTTGGATATCATCATTAAATATGGTCCATTGTAAATAACCCTTATCAAAGAAACAAAAAATAATGTATAAAAATTATTTGTGTCAAGTTTAATCTTCCATCAGACATATAAAAAAATATATTGACAAAAAATAAAAAATTATTATTCAATTATATACATAAATTTGTCACCAACTTTAAATATATATATAAAAAAAAAAAAATGATAAAATAGCTACAAGTGTGTCAAATGAAGGAGAAAAAAAGAGTATAAAAATGAAAAAAAAAAAAAAAAAAAAAAAAAAAACATTAGGGTTGAGAGGGCACTTGATTCCCGGTTAATAAAACGTTACAGTGGACATAAAGTGATACGATGATATATGACAAACTGACATAGGTATACATATTGAGAAACTAAGGATAGCTATAGATAAATGAACAAGAAATATATATATATATAAAGGGGATGATAAAGGGCGTGAAGGTACTAGGTTGAAGAGGTATATAATAAAACCAGAGGGGTATTTTATATAATATAAAAGAGCGCAGTCGCAAAAACAGCCACCGCCTGTATCTGATTCACCCTTGGATATTTGTATGTGCGCGGTTTATATATTCAATTCTATAAAAGAACGCGTTATGGTTTAGTGTTGAAATATCTCAGTGTTTGACTTGTGTCAGTCGTGACAAGATCGTGATAATTTAATTTCAAATTGAATTATTATTTATCATTATATATTGTAGATTTTATTGTGTTTAAAATATTTTTTTTTTTCATATAAAAAGTGTAATTAATATATAAAATTAGATATTTTTGATGGTAAAAAATATTATTAAAATATAATTAATATTTATCATGTTTTAAATTTATATTTTATTATTATACAATTGATTATAAATTACATTAATAAAATGTGCACATCACGTGTGTAAAAAAAAAACGTCATTATTATTTCTATCCATGTTGTGATAATATAAAAAAAATTAAAAATAAAAAGTTGTTATTAACAAAAAAAAAAAAAATACTGGATTCTAATAACGCTTTTTAATTAACTTTTTTATTTATTTTTTTTGTAAAAAGTTTTGTTTTGTTTTTTTTTTTTTTATTAATTAAGATGTTGTAATTTTTTTTTTTTTATATTTATATTCGGTTCGTTGGTTGAACTTTCAGTTGAATAAGTTTTTCGTGTAATATCAGTGTATGGTACAAATCTGGAAAATAAGAAGCTGGTTTAAAAAAAAAGGTTATAAAATAAAAAAAAAATAAAAAAAATGCATAGAGGCATAAACAAGGTGGAGCTGTAAATTTTTCGTTTTTGTGAAGTTAAATAAATTAAAGACAGAAAAAAAGTGACATAAAAGTGGCTTCAAATGTGTCCATGTAATATTTTATTTCTATTTTATATTCATCTTTTTTTTTGTGAATTTTTTAAAATTAATTTATAATAATTTATTTTATGACTGAAATACATGAGTATTTTGTTATGAGTGTATTTTATATTTGAGTATAAAATTAAGTTATTATAATTATACTAATAAATTTAACAAAATCGACATTTAGTTTTGTTTGAATAGTCAAATTGAATGTCGAGTCCAAATCATACCCTCTAACAACCACCCCAATTTTACTCCAAACTGTTCTGTGTCAATTTCAATGTGTACTTGACTGAGCAAATCTAACATTAATGTTTAACAGAGTGACCTATGTTTGTTTACATTACGACAAAGTTGACACAACTCGATACAGTTTATTTAATTTGTCGTAATTATAAATAATAAATACTAAAATTTAATCAAAGACATAATTAAATTCTTCACTTATATAATAACAAAATTGAACAATAAATTTTAAAGATAATAAAATTTTTTTTAATCATTCAAATAAATATAAAGTTATTCTTTTATATTTTAGGATTATAAAAAAAAATATTTCATAACTTTCTATTTCAATTTTAATTACAATAATGGACATTAAATTTTATAGTACAATAATATGTCAATTTTTTTTTTTTTTTTCCATTCAATATAATAAATTAAAAAATTCAAAGTAAATTCACAAAGTAAATCTATCGAAAAAAAAAAAAAAATGAAAAATATAAAATATATATTTTATTAATAAAAAAAAAAAAATTGAAATTGAAAATTTTCAATCAATGAGTATACATGCATAGTTTTAATATAAAGTACATAATAGTTTTAAAACTTTTCGTCAGTCAACGTCACAAGTGCATTATAACTTTGAGGTATTTTAAAAACGTTGATATATGCAATTTGTTTTTGACTCAATAAGAAGATAGAAAATTAATTACCGAGAAAGATAGAGTAAATAAAAAAAGAGATAAAAAAAAAAATAAAATAAATGAAAAACAAATAAAATAGTTTGATTGACTATATAATGAGTATGTTCAAATCTATCAAAAATAAAAAAAAAAAAAAAAAAAAAAATAAATAATTAAAATAAAATAAAATAAAAAGTACGATAATTCAATTGATTATAATGACCAGGTTAGATTCTATATGTGATTGATCTATATATTTATTTGTCCACCTTATAATTGAATTAATAGTCAAGCGTATAATCATTGGTATATACTTTCGAAATCCCTGGAGTTAATGAATCCGTCTATCAAGTCCATGTGTGACAACTTTTCTCTGATCTTTTACCTTAATTATCAAACACCATATATATACACTAAAAGTGTTAGTTGACACCACTAATTTCATTAATGTCTCTAAACTTTATTTATTTTTGTTTGATGTTTTTTTTAAACGTTCTTTGTTCTCATATATTTTCTTTTTTTCATTTTCTAGTTTTTTTTTTTTTACTCTTTTGAGCTTCTAATCAACTTTAACCTTTTGTTGTCAAATAATATCCACTTTCAATATATATTCTCACTACTTACATTTATTAAGTAATGTAATTTATATCTTGTGTATTTTTTTTTTTTTTTACTTGTTGCTCCAACTTGTCTGCCAGAATGTGTGATGATATGTCAGATTTATGTACCTCACGTTTCATACATCTTTGCATATATAGACATACCAATGTTTTTACAGATTTTTATTATTATTATTATTATATATAATATACAGATATGAATAAAAAAAAATTATTTTATTTATTTTTATTTGCTTACAAGTACTTATCTCTGTATATATTTTCATAATAGGTATTACGTATCTAATAATAATATGGGTAATTTTCCACTTTAGAATATTCCACAAAATTTCTGTATGTAGTATATATAGTTGATGCAAAATAAAATAACATAAATCCTATTACAAAAATGCAAAAATAAAAAAAAAAAATATATATATAAATTTACTTGACCATATAGCTATAACAAGCAAAATTCCAAGCTTTTTATCATATTTTCTGCATTCGATGTTGCTTCATGACATAATAAGAATTTTTTATAACTCGAGTTATGTTGTATAAATATAAAAATAAATAAAAATAAAAAATAATAAAATGTCAATATAAAATTACATAATATAAATTAAATTACAAGCTATATATTTAATTTTAAATTATTTTATGATTAAAAAAATAATCATTGGAATTTAATTGGAATTTATAGTAGAATTAGAATCAAGTTGTTATCTTGACCAACAAACTCTAACAGTTGAACCAATATATAGTTGTTTTGTGTTGCTTGTTACCCGTCGGCTAAACCTCACTTCTAAACCACTTAGTCATTTGATATTATTATTATTGTTGTTGTTGTTGTTGTCGTTTATATCTGCAAACAACCAATGAAATCTTGAAACAACTGTTTTATTTTTTTCAAATCTAATATACTTGATTGAATCACCATGAAAAGATAGTCAACAGTAAAAAAAAAAAAAAAAAAACATACAAACAAACAAACAAAAAACAACAAAAACCACATATCATCAATCAACCAGAAAACAACTCTAACATTGTGAAAACAAAATAAAAAAATTTTAATCGGAAAACTCTGTCTTTGTGGCAATGACAAATTGATGTTCATATATATATATAACATTAAAGTGAAAATGACACTCTTAGACATTGCATGTGTCACAAGTCAGTTGTAAATTTTGTTAATAACAATGACTTTTTATTTATTGTTAAATTATTTGTTCAACTGTCATATATATTATTATTTGATTTGATTGACACATTTTTTTAAAAAAAAATACTAACTTGATAATAATAAACGTCAAGTTTTGATGAAGGAAAATTTACTGTCTCTCAAATGATAAAGCTATACTGAATTTTCTACTTTTATAGATTTATTTTAACATTATATTTTATTTATTTTTTTTGATGATTTTTAGGATTGCATATATAGTTTTTTATTTTTTTATCTTATCATTATGATTATTCTCGTTATATTTTTAACTTTTTATCATTTTATTTTTTTGTTGTCTCATTTGTCTCGTCTTTTACATCTGAGAAGGATTTATAGTAAGAAAATAATCCGGAACTTGTGGACCTACTCGCCTTTCAAGAATTTTTTTCTCTAATACCTAGTTTCGATAAAGTTTTACAAATTCTACTATCCGAGTTGAATTACGAAGATATCGAGCACGTCGTGAAGGCTAAAGATGTGATCTCGGTCTGTTAGACTCGAAGTTTATCTTCCGGGCAAAAATAGAAACTGTAAAAAATTTGTGTCGGTTGTAGACATCATCTTGCTTTTAAAATTTTTTTTTATTGATCTTCATTTTATATATACTTTTTTTCTTAATATCACATATAACTTTTGATTTTTTTTTTTGTATTTTAAAAATTCATAGTACATAGTTTCTAGTTTATGATTAAGATAACTCTGTATTTTTTATCAATATATATATATAAAGATACTAAAAATCTATACAATTGTTAGAACCACTTTAAAATAACTTTACATAACTTTATTTTTTACAGTTTAACATATTATTTTATACTTTTTGTGTTATTGTTAAATAAAAATTCAAAACATTCAACTAGATTGTTCAGCAATGTTTGTGCTTTTTTATTTTTATAAATAATAATAATAATATTCTAGTATATATTTTTTTTTATTATATATACATAAAAAGTATCAGGCTTCACTAAGTTTTTTAGAAAAGTCACTGGGCGTGACTGTTGACCTTACATTGTAACTGACATACACAATTTCTTCTTGGGTTTCTTTATTTTATTATTTTATTTTTCAATGTGTATATATACATAAATTTTTAGTTGAACAACGAAAAAAAAAAATAAAAAACAAAATAACCTACATTTATACAACATAAGAAAAATAATATTTCATGTTATTATAATTAAACAAAAATAATAAAAATAATAGACTATTCCGTATTAATAAAACATTTAAAATAAAAAAAAAAATAAAATCCGAGTTTAAATTTATAAACAGCGTCTAGGGTATAAAAAAGATAAGGCGGTGGTTAAAAATGAGAGGAAAATAAGTTTTAAATTCAGATAGAGGCTTGTAAACTATTTGGATTGTGAGGTAGAATTAATGCTTGTCCAATGCTATATACGGGTAAAAGCTCAATTCAACAAATTTACTAAAATCTTGTCACAAGGTTTTGTGGTTTAAACTTTTTATTATTCTATATATTTTATTTCAACAAGCAGAAAATTCAACAATAACACAATAACATTAAATTTAAATTCGTAAAGAGTATTTTACTGTAAAATATTTTCTTGTATTGTTACAATTTTTTAGCATAATTTAAAGTTTTAATATATACTAAATAATATTGTCGTTGTAGATATCATCCAAATATGTATACATTTATTTATCAAAATATATATATACATATATAAACTAACTTATGTATATATAAATTTGTTCAGTAGTATATATGTTGTTATACTAGCTAGCTAGTTCTGGTGGTGAAAGCTCTGTGAAAGCAAGTGTTTGCTTGCCAGAGAAGTAGATATATACATACATACATATAATATATATAAACGGGATAAGCCAATATCGGTTGTGGTCCTTGATAGCACCATAGTTTGAAAACAACTTGCAATCTAATGGCCAGAGAAATCGCAGGTGCGTAATACACGATAGGGTATTTTCAAACATGAAAATTGTTCAACACAATTTTCAAATGTCTATGATATTGTTTATCACAATGACTATAACAATTGTTTGTCTATAAATGATTTTACAATTTAACTTTATATATTATATACTATCTTGTATTTAAATTGACTTCAAAGACAATTTAATTTTTTATATTCTGTATATATATATATATCAAGATAATAATAATCAAAATTAGTATTTTTAATTAATACTTTTAGCTATTGAATTACATTTATTGTGACATATTAAAATGACAAATAATGCACATGTAAAATATATTGATTGACGTAAATATATATAACTGTATATCACAACATGTTTAACATTGTTTGATTTTATTTTACTTGTTACTATTATATATCATTCACTTGTTGTGTGATTTATTACTCTCTTTTATGTAATATTTTCCTGACGATTGTATTTTTTATTTTTACTATTAATTTTTTTTTTTTTTGAATATTGTATTTTTATATTTTTTACAAAACGATACTTGATTTTTATTGAAAACTATATAATGGAATATAATATACCGTGATTGAAGATTTCGTTTATCAATTTTTTTTTTTAACTTGAATTTTATTTTATTAAGTCAATTTTTTTTTTAATTTTTTTTATTTTTTATTGGAAAACCATCAATTTCATGTTCATGCCTTGCTTGCAACCCGTGATTCTTGATATAGATTATATACGGATGCATTTTCGTAATTGATGCTTGCTTGGATACTTGTATGGTTATAATGTTTATGTGTGTGATTGAATGAGTAAATGTACAAGTAAATATATACACTGAGTTAGGTATTTTGAGGACATTAAATCAGTGTAGTTGCTATGTGGTGAATAAGATGTCTTTATGATGAAACATATGTCATTATTGGTTTACAGGTCAACTCAAGATGATGATACGCGTGTACCTGTTACTACTCAGTTCATATTTAGTTCATGGAAAAATTGGTAAATATATTTTATATTTTTAATTATTATTATTTATTTATTTATTTATTTTTTTTCTCATGAATAATAATATTAAAAGTATTATGTATACTATATATTAAATTTCATAATCTTATTATATAAACTTTAAATCAAAAAATTATTATTCATATATTTTTTTAAAAAGTAAATTCAAGTATATATATTACATAAAACAATCATTTTCACCTGTTACAAACTTATTTTGTAACTTTGCTTTTAATCTTAAAGTGATCGATATGTTTATATACTTTTAAAATATGTTTACTTTGTTTTGTAAAAAAATACAGTTATATAATAATAAAGTTTATAAAAAAAAATAACAATATATTTTTGTTAATATATTTATAGTTTAAAAGTTTTAAAAACAATAAACTATTTTACAATATTTTTTTTGTTTATAAATATAACAAATACTTGAATTTTTTGTGTTTTTTCTTAGATTAAATAATTTTTACTTGTTAATAATTAACATAAACAGTATAAATATTAATTTTTTAATAAAGAAAAAAAAAGTTTTAGAAAAAAAAAAAAACATATAAAATAAAATTTTTTCTTTTTCACTTTAATTATCAATTAAACAGTACAAGTATATATAAAGTTGCCTTACTCACTTGGTCGTTTATGTTGCAGGTTACTTCTGGCACATTACCGACATTCATTATGATCCAAAATATTCGTCTCAGGGAAACACAGGGAGCAGTAAGTTTTACTTTGTGCCGGCTGTTAAGCACTCACCATCTTTCTTCTTAAGATTTCCCTTGTTCTTGTGCTTGTTCTTCTATTTTGGTTTTTTACTTTTTCACTTGGTTACCATTAATACATCTCAACTGTGTATCCTCAAACCAAGTTACCTCTAAAACCCCTTATTTATCTTGAGTTTTATATTCCTGTATAAATTAAATATACAAAAAAAAAAAAGTTGTGTATATAAAATAAATATTTTATAAAAATAACTATAAATATTTTTATATGATACTCAATTCAATTGTTAATTTGTTAAAATGTCCTTGTTAAATTATCTCTCAATTTAATATAAATAATATATATTTCATATTTATCCTGTATATATATTTAGTCAGAGGACAAATAAACATAATGGATGACTAAACACTTATACATACTACTTATTTTAGTTTGTATATTATTTGACTCAATGTCTTTGTTAAAATTTTCTCAAGCAATATTAAATAAATATCTTTATATTATATCTGTGTTTAGTTTACACAATTTAGTTTAAACTACTAGACTTATATATATAATATTAATTTATTTTAATTAAATATATGGACTCATTGAGACCAGGTTATCAAATCAGTCAAATTATTTATCACAAGTAGTATGTACATGTCATTAGTCATATACGCATAATAATTATGTTAACTATACGTAAATATGTTGGTAAATAAAATATATATATATTTTATTTTAAATATTGTGAACGTTAAAGGACATTGAATTTAATTACCAATTGAATCAAGTAGTATGTATCAATGTTTAGTCATACGTTACACTTGTTTGTAGTTATTTACTCAGTTAGATAAATACAAGTACATAAAATATATTATAATTATAGATTTTATTTATCAGTATCATTATTCAAGTGAATCATATAGCCTAATCATTATTTTTTTGTTTTTTTTTTTTTTTAAATGAATGAATGAATGGATATTGTTTTTTTTTTTTTAAATATTCAAGTCTTACAATTTAGTTTTTTAAATAGTTCTATTTTAATGCAAACAAACCTCTCGATCATATCGTTTTTTTTTTTTTTTTTTTTTCATCTCCATTATCATATATTTTTTTTTTTTCTCATTTTATTTGTGTCTTGTTAAGTGGAATTTTCAAGAGTCACTCTACTATTTGGTGTTGGGGGGTTGAAAAAATAAAAAAAATGAGAAATATATAAAAATAAAAAAAAATAAAAACAAGAGTTGAAGACTTGAATCGCAGCAAAAGTAACCAAAGTTTTGTGACCCACTTGCCATTAACCAAAGAAGTACTTGGTCCATATAACTTACTTCTATTTTTTTTTTTTTTTTTAACTTAGTTTTATTTTATTTTTTTTTCAACATTTGAACACTGTCTGTGTTTGTATATTGAAGTTTTTCCTTTTTTTTTATTTCAATCTCTTTTTATTTTCAATTCTATTTTTTAATTTTTGTCCATAGCGAGTTGTAATTGATTAGTTAACTCAATCATCTGGATAAGAAAAGTCAAAAAAAGCATAAAAAAATAAAAAAAATGAATTAAATTAAATTTCGAATGTTCCAATTACGTTGGGAATTGTAATTTTTAAAAGATTAATCAATTTACTGTGTAAAATCAATTTTCATTAGTTTTTCTTTTTTAAATATTTTTTTTTTTATTTTTCAAATGAATTTATTGATAAAATAACTTTTATTTTTGTTTTTTATTAGTCAAATGTATGTAGTATTTTTTTTTTGTTGTTATTATTATTTATCATGAAATAAACATCAATTTTATTTGGATTTAGTATGTTGGAATACAAGAACAAATGTGGATAATGGACGAATAAGGCCAGATAGCAGAGTTGGTGGAATTTATGGAAACTACAGCTGTGACTCACCATGGGCATTAATAGAATCAGCCGCCCAAGCTATGAAATCAAAACAAGGAGAAGGAATAGAATTTGTATTATGGACAGGGTGAGTTTTTGTTTTTTTTTTTTATTTTATTTTATTTTATTGTAATATAAAAAAAATAAAATAAAATATATAAATTTTCATTGCACAAACACTGGCAAAGTAAAAATTCATGTCATTTTTTTTTTCGACATTACCAAGGACATTGTTAGTGAAAAAAATTGTTGGCACTTGCAATGTGCACTTTGCAAATACGACAGTTGTTTTTTATATAGCCAAACTTTTGTACCTCTTGACTTTATTTTTTATTTTTTTTTTTTTGTCATTATATTTTATGATTTTATGTTTAGGTAGACAATTGAAATTAAATAATAAATGACAGTTTATTGATACTCTAAAAAATAAAAATGTACCTCACACAGTTTTTATTAGAAAATATTTTGAAATAAAATATAAAAATTATTTTATTTCTATTAAAATTAATTAATTTTTATTTACAAATATTATCTTTTTATTAATAAAAATATAGTGTTTATTATATTATTAGGAAAATTTTTTCATAATAAATAATATTCGTTTCATCTTTTGAAAAATTATTTAATATAATTAAATATTTTTTAACGCGCGAATAATCTGTCTCCAAGTATCTTTGATTATTTTTTTTTTTTTTTTTTTTAAGAAACAATACTTGTTTTATTTTGAAAATTTTTCTGTATATTAAAAACTCTTTGACAAAATAATTACAAGATTATCAATGTTACTTGACTCTTTCTGAAAGCAAACAAGTACCTCAAGTATTTCTTTTCTTTAAATATAATAAAATTAAATTTTTTAATTATTTTATTATCATAAAAACAAGAGAAACTCTGAGAGAAATTAATTAATATACAGTATTAACTGTATAGTAATATATTTTATTGATATTTATAATAAATTTTAATTTATTACAAAATTAAAAAGTGTGTTTAATAAATAACAAGTTAAGTGTTTTTTAATGTAAATTATAAGTTACTTGATTCATAATAATTCTTAAAAAGAAAAGTAATTTTTATCTCTGTATATTTCTGAAATAATAATTCTCACTGAAACTTTGAAATACTTTTTTTTAATTGTCAAAAATTTATAGTTTAAATTTTGATGTAGTATATGACATTAAACCCTGATTATTGTTTATCACAATTTGCAATGATTTTTTATCTTTATACAGAGTCCAAAAATTATCCAATGAAAAATACATTAATCATAATAATTTGTTGTATATATATTTATTATAATTTATATATCTATTTATTATCTGTTATATTATTTTAATCTCTCATGATATTGCATATTTTGTAAAATTTTCTATTTCACATAAAATACTATATACATATATTTATATACAAATAAAATGATTACAAGATGAAGCCAAATACTCATTTTATATTTACAAACAATATTTATATACATATATATACAGATAGACGTAATATGGTGAATGTAAATTTACATATCACGACAATATTTTATCGAGTATGTACTCTCTATTTCGATCATTCGTCACACAGCTGATGAATATTTTCGATCAAGCTTTGTCAAAACATATATATATATATATATAAATAGAGAGGATGAGAGTCAAAAAGCTAGGAAGATAAAGATAAAAGTAATGAAACACACGTCTATGGGAAAAAAAAAAATAAAATAAAAAAAATAGATGATATATAGAATAGGATATAGAACAAAGTGAAACATTGCAAAGAGGTCACACCCGTCGTATTCATATATTGGACCACAATTCATTTATGGTTTGATCAAGTTTACATAAATTTTTTTTCTGTATAAATTCTCTTCGAGTTTTTGTAAAGTTAATTTCATATTTTTTTTTTTTTTCTTTACAAAAAAATAATACACTAATAGGTAAATTTATATTTTCCATTTATTTATAAAATTGGCAATAAAAACCTTTGGCTCTTGGTTCTTTTATAAAACTCAATGATAAATTACAATATATTTTTATAATAATTGTTGTAAATGATATATATATATATATAAATGCAATCAAAATAGATGAAAATTATTTTGTAAATTGTTGAATAAATTTACTGTTTCGAAAATTGTATTGTTATGAGTCTGATGTTAACTCATCAGCATAATCCATGGATGTTTGATGAGCATGTCTGTTTTTGTGCATTTAAAAATTTTATATAATTTAAATTACATGATGCGGGTTTTATCCTTGAATACTGTAATCATTCTTTAATAGTATATTTAATTTAATTTATTTTTAAATATCACTTGGGAATTACCAGGTTGATCTCAATTTTCCAACAAACTCACACCCTTCAATTCATGCAAGAATAATCCTTTATGCTCTGATTGTTACACAACATGTTATTAATTTATTATAATTGTTTGTATTTGATTCTTCTAGTGAACTTTAATTATTAATCAATAATATAATTGTATATATATAGACATATTGACATGTTTCCCATCAAAAATATCAAAATGATTTATCAAGTTTTTGTTATAAAAACTTGAGCTTATAATATATTTGTTTGATAGAAAAATAATTCAATTTGTTTGTTGCTTATTAATTTCTGAATTAATTTTTTGTTATTATTCATTTAAAAAAAATTTATGAGCAATAACTTTTATTCAATGATAAAATTTGTATAATAAAATCATTAGGAAAATTTCAATTGTCTTTCTATGAAAACTTTGTAAAACTAATGACAATAGTTTCTTGACAAAATAACAATAGTCACAGTTAAACAAAATTTCAATGAAATTATCATAATAAAACTTTTTGATGAAAACTTTATTATAATATTGTGTATATATATTATTTTTGTTTCAGTGATGCTTTAACACATGCTGCTGAAATGAGTGAAGAATTACGTTTACAATCCTTGAAAAATTTAACAGATCTATTGTCTCATACATTTACTAGTCAATCTGTTTTTCCAACTTTGGGACATGAAGATATCAGTTTAAACTTTGCACAAACATCAACAATGTGGAAACATTGGCTTCCAACTGAGGCACTTCAAACTTTTGAAAAATGTTTGTATATAATATCATAAAAATTGCGAATCATTAATATTTTTTCTCATTAATTTTACAAATTTTCATACAACCAGGTGCTATGTATACATAATATTTTTAAAAAAATTTTTTTTATTTTTATATTATATAATTTTTTAATTTTTATTTAAATAGTTTTTTTATTTTATTTTTTATTCTCTTCATCATTTACGGGTTCTGTCTTTTACGTCCTGAGCCCATTGTCATAGAACTCAATTCTCTCAACCGTATTCTTACCAAAAAAAAAAAAAGAAATAAAGTCTATAAAAAAGTACATACATACTTTTTTATATATTTTATTTTTTTATTTTTTTTTTTGTTCATATATACCTATATAGACAATTTTATATTTAATATATATATATGTATGTATAAGTCAAAGTATGAAAGTAAGGACTTAATTTGTGATGCATAAATCCACAAGTTTCGTCGGTTTGTGCAGGAGCGCATTGTTATCCACACCAAACTTTTTAACCTGGTGAAAAAAATAATAAAAAAAAATAAAATATTATATATATATATTCAAGGTTTACGATCTAAGTGAAAATGAAGACTTACTGCAACTACGTTTCACTACTTTAAAAATTTTTTTATTTTTTTTTATATATTTTCATTTTTTCTTTCGTGTGAAACACAGGTTTATTATAATCATAAAATAATAATAATAATAATGATAATAAAAAATAAGTTTAAGAAAATAATAATAATAATAATAAAAAAAAATTTATATTAAAAATTCAAACTACATATGAACTATCAGTGAGTTTTAACAACTACTAATTTAGTCAACAGTAAAATCGTGACTCATTATATATTCTTAAATGTTTGTAAAAACGATAAATTTAAAATAATACTTTTAGTAACACCTTTTAAAACACGTAATATTATACACTTACATTAAAGATAATATATATAAAAAAAAAAAATTGAAAAAATATTTTTCTTATTATGTTACAGCTGGTTTTTATACGTTTGAACAAAAATCTAAAAAATATAGAATAATATTTCTCAACACAAATTTGTGGCTTGATATGGGAACAGGTGTTGACAATCGTGTTCAAAATAATCATGGACAATATTATCAGTATCAGTATCAGTATCACAATCAGTATAACCAACAAAATCAACATAATCATCATCAACATCAACAACATCAACAACAACAACAACATCGTACAGGTGGTACAAGTAGTAATACTGATGATAACTCCAATGATCCCCACAATCAGTGGAGCTGGTTTGAATCTATTCTACGAGCTGCAAGAGGTAAAAGAGAAACAGTGAGTATATCTTGATGCAATCTCAAATTACTACTATCTATATCCCAATATATATATAGTTATCAGACTGTGTTTTCGATTACGAAAGTCATCAGCAAAACATCTACACTATACAATAAGATAACACTCGTACAAATCAAATGTTTTTATCCAATTTTTTTTTTTAAAACTATATGTATAACATTTTTTTTTTTATTTTTTTATCAGTTCAATCCAATTTATCCATCCAATGAATTTATGAATAACATTTTTACGTTGCAATTTTAAATTCAATTTGATAAAACATTTTTAATTTGGTAAATAATTAGTATAAATTTTTATCAATAAATAATTGAAATTAATAGTAATTATAAAGTCATTTAAATTTTGAATTAACTAATGTAGATTCAGTGTATTACAATCATTATTGACCTAAATTAATTATTTTTTTTGAAATCTCTCAAGTAGTAGATAATTCAGAAATTTTTAATTATACAAAAATTAATAATTCATAAAGACTAACTGGTATTTAAAAAAATAAAAACTTTGAATAATTTTTATGCATTTAAATAACTTGAAATCTTGACTATAAAAAAAATATTAAAAACTTAAATAATTGTGAATATTAGTATGAGTTTTTCATGTTGATTTTTGTTTGAGTTATTATTTTTTAAATTTTTTTTTTTTTATATTTAAAATAAGTCTAATTTGAATCATGACTATGAATAAGACTAAAAGGCAGAATAATAAGACTGTCTGTTTTGCTGATTATTTTTAAAATAGATAATATGTTTACTAAAGAAAGAATAGAAAAAAAATTTTATACCAACAATGTTTGTCGTTCACTTGTCAGTTCAATTATAGAAAAAAATATTTTTTCATTGCAAATAAGATATTTTTTTTTTAAAGCTTGTTTTATATATTAACAGTCAATTATTATTATTATTTTTCTATTTCATTATTTTCTTTCACAATGTCAATTTAAATATCAGATAAAATTATTTGGCTATTTGATAAATAATTTATTCGTTATATAATTTAACGTGATTTAAATTGATCCTCGATATACTTTTCAATCCGATTACTGTAAATGTAGTAGCTCAATATTTTTATTTCAAATAATATAATGAAAAACTAAAATATAAAACTTAAACTTATTTACTAATTTCATTTTACCAATATTGAATTTTTTATTTAAACTTTAGTATATATTTTTTTTTACCTCATTCATTGTTGTTTTTCTGTATTTTGTTATTTATTATTTATTTTATTTTTTTTTTTACTTATAAAAATTTATATCTATATTTTTTTTATTTAATACGGTTGAATTTGAAATTCGTTTGTGTATATATATTTTTTTCTTTATGTTTTTTTTTTTTTTTTTATTGTTGTTATAGTATTACTGTGGTATTATTAGTTATTTTTTTATTCAAAACTTAATTGAACTTTAATTTTTTTATTTTATTTTTAATGAACGATAAAATTTGTTATTACTCTATTATTATTATTTTTTTTTTTTGTTTGTTTGTACTCAAAAAAAGATATACACTCAACAGTCATTAGAAATAAAAAAATAGTAAAAGATAATTATGAAAGAATTTCTCAATTAATTTATAAATTAAAGTACATATTTAATTAATTATTAAAATTTTTTATTTCTATTTTTTATCATCACATTAATATTATAAAAAAATTCTCCAAATGGTTTATTAAATTTCTATTAACAATATTTTTTGCTAATTAACAAAAAATTTCTTGCTTGTTATACCATAAGCTTGTATGATTTAAAATCAAAGTAAAAAATAGTAAATTAAAAAAAAAAAAAAATCCAGGTGGAGTTTTTTAGCACGTCGATTAAATAGAATCTAGACAATGTTAGAAGGTTGGTCCACGTTTGTTGAGGCTATTCAGGGGTTGAAAAGTATATATAATAGTATGAGTATAAAATTGAGGGTGCAGAAAATTATTGGTATGAGAACTGAAGCATAAGGAATATTTTACGATCGCACGTGACAGCTGAACATAGAAACTAGCCCTCGTAATTTCCTTTAATTTTGTAGCCGACAAGGGCGTAGGTTCTTATTCCGGGTGGTGAGGTACCCATTTGTCTTGTTCGAATCAGGATATCTGTTAGAGTACTTGTGCCAAAAATTAATGATCCAAATACTTCAATAGATGTTCATTCATCATCTAGACATTATCAAAAATAAAAAAAATTTTATATCCTTTTTTTTTTTTCCTATTCATAATAATTTAGATAAATTAATTTACATAATTATCTATATCAAACAAGAAGTCTCATTACTTGATAAATCGATACTTTCAATATTATGAATATTAAATTTATAATTAATTTATGATAAAGTATCATTGAAATATTTTATAAATCAATCAATCTTAATAAATATAATATAAATTTTATCTTATAATATTATACATTTATATACTTTTTGGATAGAAAATAGTTAAAAAAAAAAAAGCTCACTTGACAAAGCTGCTAAAGCTGCACAAAAAGTATATATTGTATAATACATATCTATAAAATATATCTGCAATGCAAACAAGGTATATATACTGTTCACAGTGAGCCACATTATTGCTAAAGTTTAAGTTATATATATATAAAAAACGTTTCTCTTCGTATATTAAATATATAAATAATATCATTGACTTTTTTGTTTTTTTTTTTTTTTTTTTTTTTTTATTATTGAATCTGTTTTACAGTAAAACTTTATTATTATTTTCATCATTTGCTTGAATGTGCTTGAATAGTTTAAAGGAATATTATAGTATGATGCAGTTTAATATATAATCTTGATGGTAAAATGTTGTCTCAGTATTATTAGAATGACCTGAAGACTTGAGTGAAGGTGGATTAATACCAAAATATAAACTCTAACCATTTCAATCATTTAAACTCTCAGAAACAATTCTAGGTTTATCTGTCTGTCAATCTGCACTTATCATTATTATTATTATTATTTTGAATGTATATTTCATTGAATTTTATATCCAACTTTAATCATTTACTTTTGGTTCCAATGCTTTTCATATACTTTATATATATATACTGACCAAATTACGTGTGTAATTGATATTGATCATCAAACAAGAAACTTTGAAAAACAACTTCTATGAAAACTATCATCAACACTACTTGCTATATATTTATTAAGTACAAAAACTAAAAGTGCAAAATCTCGTAGTCAATGTATTATCAAGACATGTACAACAAAAACATTAAAAAAATAAAAAATAATAAATAAATTTAAATAAGTTATTTTTTTTTTTAGGTTTATGTAGTTGGTCATACACCACCAGGAGTTGATGAAAGAGCAAGTGGAGCTAGACAATTAAAAGATTATCATAATAAAAAATATCTTAAATTAATAAGACAATATGCTGATATTATTGGTGGACAATTTTTTGGACATTGGCATTCAGATACATTTCGTACAATTTACAGTGATTCTGGTAAATATATATTTAATCAGTTGAAAATATATAATTTTATATCTGATAAATTTTTATATATTTTATTTTGACATTATATAAAATAGGTGTTCCTGTTTCATGGATGATGATTGCACCTAGTATAACACCTGGTCGTCCAAATAGTCCAAATAATCCTGGGCTCAGATTGTACAAGTTTGAAACTAGCACAGGACAAGTAAGTATATAGTAGTTGTAAATAAATTTTTGTCATATAAAATTTTTAGTATTTTATTTATTTTTTTATTTTGTTATTTATTTTCTTCTTAATGTATGTCAGTATATGAAAGTGTAACATGACAGGTACACAACTTTTCACTATCTTCAAATCATGTAGGATTTTTTTATTTTTTTTATTACAAAAAATAGATAAATGTAATATTTTCTGACACATATCACATGAAAAAATTTATGAATATAAAAAAAAAATAATAATACATATGAAAAGTTGAAAAATAAAAATTTCAATTCTATCAAAAATTGATGACAGTAAATGATAAAAATAAAGTATATACATGAACTTTTAATTGAGTTTGTAAATTTAAATATTTTTTTTTTGATAAAAAATATCTATAAAAATATATTTTATTATTAATTTAAAACAGTTTGATTGAAAAAATATTAATTTTTAAAATTATAGATATTAGATTATACACAGTACTATCTTGATCTACCAAAAGCAAATTCTATTGGTCGTGCCAACTGGGTTGTTGAATATTCACTACTAGATTATTATGATTTAAAAGAAATAACTGCCCGAAGCCTTCATGATCTTGCTGACAGATTTACCCAGACAACTGACAATGCTTTTGTCAGGTGAGTAAATTATGAAATATATACAGCTGTTTATAGTTTATTATTATTATTTAAAAAAATAAAAAATAATTAAAATAATAATAATAAAAATAAATATACTTACTGTTTGTCTTTAGAAAAATAAACTAAAGAGCAACAAAAAATAAAATAAATAAAAAAGTTTTATTATTATTATTTTTCTTTATAATTTTATTTTTTTAATAAAAAATGTTGTAGATATTACGCAGCAAATACTGTTTCACTATCTCGTGAAGTTGAAGAAATATGGGGTTGTGGTGGTGCATTGAATGGTGCTTGTGCTCTTCAACATTATTGTGCAGTGACTCGTGTTAACCCTGATTCATACAACAATTGTCTGTCATCATATGCATATGCTCTTGCAGCAGCATGTTCACCATCACCACGTTTTTATATTACTTTACATATTCTAACTATTTTCGGTTGTCTACTTCGTATACGATAGACTATAGAAAATAACACAATATATTTAATCATATACCTCTCTGTCTTCGTCTTCAACAGCATCACATATGGCTGCAAGTTAAGTCGTATTACAGATCAATGATAATATTAATAAATATTTTTCATCTTTTTATTTTATATCTATATACATATTATATAACTATATTTATATTTAAATTGTTAAATATTTTTTTTGTTTCAATTTTTATTATATTTGTTTATTTGCTCTTTTTTAAATTTAATTTTTCGTACTTTCTTTTTCTTTTTCACTTGATACAATCAACATTTTTCAGTCAATGCAAGTCAAGTTATTTATATAGTAATGATGACATTTTGTTACCATTAAAGTTTTTTAAATAAAAATGTCATTATTGTTATTATTTTTTATTATATTCAAATAAATATGAGTATAAAAATCCCTCAACAAAACGTGAGAGCTCAACTTTGACACCATCAGTTTTTTAAAGATGTACATGTGTACATGAAAAATATATTTAAATATTTTAATTTATATTTATTTTTTTAACAAATTTTTTTTTCTCATAGAAATTCTAGTCGAGTATTCATATGAAATTTTATTATTTTTATGTATGTGTATATATGTACACATAGATGTGGGTTGATTTTATTTTTTTCTTCTTAACAAGGCTTAAAAACTTTATCTCAATGACAAAAAAAAATATCAGACAAATTTAAATGTAATTAAAAAAAATTTTTTGAAGATCTTAATTTGAACTTGGTATATTTTTAATTACAGTTTTTATTTATTTTTTTTTTATTGAATTGAAGCATTTTAACTGTGTTTTCCTAAAAAAAAAAAATTAAAATCAACTCATTTTTTTTGATGTATATTATATATAATATATAAATATAAATAAATAAATGTGGTGATATTTGTATTAAAATAATATTAATGACATAAATAAATTGGTTGAGTGTGGTGCTAAAAATAAATTTTTTATAATTAATAATTTAATTAAATTTGTTAATTTAATGAAACTATATTTATGATTTTTAGACAATTTAATTTATATGCTGTATAGTCAAGATAAATTTTTAATAAATAGCTCGACCTCGGCCAATTTTAGTTTATTATTATCGTACTTTGATGTTACCCCTGTTTCAGATTTATTTCAATGTCATATTTTATTAAATGTTTCAATTCAATAATAAATATCAAAATAAAAAATTGAAATATTAATTAATAAAAAAATACTGTTGTGGAAAATATATATATATAAAGTAAATAAAATATAGAATAGAAAAATTAAAAAAAAAAAAATTATAAAATATTATAATTTGTTATTAAAATTTATATTTATTTAAAAAAAAAAAAAAATTGGAAATAGAAAATTATAAATTTATAATTTTTGCTAATTATTTTTTTGTTTTATATATTTAATTTTTTAATTTTAACATAAATAAAATATGAATAATAAAATATAGTGATATGTAATTTGTGAGTAATGAATTTATATTGAAAAAACGATTGGAATGTTATTTGAGTATATATGAATTGCGATTGTCAATGACATTGCTCATTTAGAAAAACAAAAAATAAAAAAATAAATGGATAAACGGGGTGAGACAATGTATTACACAATTTATTTTTTATTTGTGGATATACTTTCTCAATACAACACACGTTAATATAAATATCAATAATATTGAATAAATGTGAATGTAAGTTTGTGTGTGTCCAAGTATATTTGTTGGAATAATGTACATACATGTTAATATTTTACCCGTTGAATACTCGATACTTTTTCTATTACTAATTAATAATTTATTTTATAAGTTGCGCTAACATTAATTAAAAATAATAAAATAATTTAAAATTGAAAGTCAAATTATGAATGAAATAATTGAACGAAAAAAATAAATAAAAAATAATATAATATAATTAACAATAATAATTATTAAAATTAATTATTATTTTTTAATTTAAAAAATAAAATAAAAAAAATTAATTGATAAATAAAAATATAATAAAATTGTATTTATTTTTTTAATATTATTTAAAAATTTTTAGTATCCTTTATATTATATATTTTTTTTTTACTCAAAACTTTCTGAAAATAAAAAAAAAAATAATTATTCCCAAGTTGAAAGTTTATATATTTAAGGGTCAATTATCAAAATTGCTTATTAATTACTTTTAATTTTTTTTTTTCAGACTTAAAATGTCAGAGTAAAAAAAGTCGTTGATTTAAAAATCAAGTTTCAATCTTATTTAAAATTTAATAATAAAATTTTTTAAAGTGTAAAATAATTGATTAATAAAATTGAAGTTTTTTTTTTTATTTTATTAATCAATATAAATAAATTAATTAAAATAATTATTAAAATATTATTTTACATCTATAAAAAAAATACCTTATTATCATAATCAATTAATTTATAAAATTAAATTTCAACTTGAGTTTGTGGTTTATTAAAAATTTTACTGAATATATATACACATAGTATTGCAAAATATATTTATATTAAAATCTCGAGATTATATTTTCATCGTTTCCCCAGTGATTGCATCCACATTTTCATACTTTCCCAGTACAATATGAAAGTTTTGGTAAATGCCAACGGTATATGTGGTTGAGAGAATATAAGGTTGAAAATAAATGTGTACATACATATATACAGTTAAGGGTTGAAATTGTAGTCTCATTTGAGTTTCAACAAAGTACCAATGGAACCAGATGTACAAAACCATAAGAGAAACATTGTTGCTTGTGTTAGAAACGTTGAATATTTCATGCAATAATCCACTCGGCCAAATCGCCATAGTCAAAATGTCACGCGATGTTTTTGGGGATGTTCAAAAGGTATGTATGTGATTTTATGTTTAGTTAAATTGATAGTTTACATACATATATTATTCCTATATATATATTTTAATCATATGAAAATGTATTTCTCTGTGTATATCTATGTCATATACAAAGAAAGTTACATTTAAATTTTGTAACATCTAGTTGTATTCAAAATGTAATCGAAAGTTGGTGTCTCAACGGTATGACAAAATGACAAATGTATGTATATATATTATATGGTGTTTTGTTTTGTCTTGATATATGTATATATATTTAAATAAAATATTAAACAACAACAAATATTTGTTTAGTTAAAATATACAACAAAGCAATCATCAGTTTGATTTTACAAAAGTTACATTAAAGTTAATTTTGTAGCAGCTGTTCATATTTTATCCACTCTAATTACATTTTGAATATAAAATAATAATTAAAAAAAAAGAAAAAAAAAAACTAGATTTAAAAATATCTCTTCTCTACGCATTAACCGCATTTTTCACTTCACTTACTGTACTACTAGTAGTTTTTTTATTTTTATTTTTTTATCATATTTGTTTTTTTTTTTTTTCTTTTTTTTTTTTGTAGTCACATTGATTATGATTGTGTTTAAACCTATATAAAATTATAATTTTTATATTCTTTTGTATTTTAATTAAATAAACTTATTAAAAATTAAAAAAAAAAAAAAAAATGTTTAATAAAATTTTATTATTAAAATTGTACAGTAATAAATTATTAAATTAAATTTTTATATTTAATTTTAATAATATAAATTTTATAAAATTCACTCGGATATAATAAAACTTTTATTCATGTTATAACTGACAATTGAATTTACATGAAAAGCCAGTTGTTAAATATACATGTATGTATTTAATGTATGTTTAAGAATTATCTTCAATAGATTTTCTTGTTATGGAGCTTTTTGTTGCACGCCATTTGTGAATGTGTATAAATTGTATACTTGAATATCAAATACAGATATTTTTTTTTTATTTCTTTACTCTATTATCATTTAACCATTATTTTATATTTGTTTTCATTGAATTTTTAAGCATATTTTATTTTTACTAATAATAATATATATTTATTCAATCGATTTAATAATAAATTTTTATTTTTTTTTTTTCTAAATTAAAATAATCAGAATAAAATTTTTACAAATATGATAATACAAAATATCAAAATCAGCATATTATTTTATTATTTATAAAAAGACAATAATTGCATTGGATTTGATGCAATCATTGGAATATTTTTATGCCAAGGGGTAGTTGTGAAAATTGTATTTTTGAAAATTGTTGACATGGTAAAAGCGATTCACAGCAATTTATATATATTTTTCCATTTATATTCCTTTGAGAATAGTTGGACAGTGTGTTGTTGAGTTGAGAATATATGTATATATATTTCAGTAAAATCCTAGATTTAAAATTTTTTTTTTTTTATTGTAAATTTATTTATAGTTTTTTTTATATATTTTATTTTTTAGTTTGCATATATATATATTACAAGTCAATGTCTTATACAGATCTTTCTTCAAAAAAGAATATTTTTTATGTCATATAAAAATTGTGCTTATGACCTCAAAGTATCATGCCCATTTGCTGTAAAACAAAGAATAAAGAAAAAAAGGCTTACAAATATCTTCATTGGGGTTTGTGTTTATATATATCAAAGAAAGAGATAACATCGCAGTCGGAATAAGAAATTTTCTGGTTTATTTATTTAGGTTATACTACATACAACGCATGTCGTTTAACTAAACTGGACTTTTATATGTATACTTTTACAATTGCACATTACACAAACAAGTATTCACATATAAAATGAAACATGAAAAGTCCACTGGTTTTACAGCCAGTCTTGCTGAAGTTTAAATATTTTTATTTGCATGCCATGGTAAAAATTGTGGAATTACATATTCAGACTATCACATTTTAAAGTCTAACAAAACTTAAATTTTGATCTTATATTTTTTTTTCTTGTAATTACTAATCACTTTGAAGATTTTCAAGTCTTTGAAGTTTACAAAAAATAACCAAAATTTATGAAATAAAATATTATTTTATATTTTTTAAATTAATATTTATATATAAAAAATAAATCAAATAAAAAAAATAAAAATGAAATAATAAAACCAAAGTACATGTGCATGAAAAATAATAATAATAAAAAAAATACATATAAAAAGGGTCACGTATGTATGAAAAATGAAAATGAAAGAGTAAAAAAATAAAGAAAATATATATAAAAATGTTAAACTTAAGGTTGAAGTGGCTTTTCGTCTGAAGGACAAGAATAAAAATAATAAAAAAAGTCATTACCAGTAAGACATTATGCTAGGTGTTGCCAGTGGCATTGCACGTACAAGAACTTTTTCTATAGACATATATGCGAATCTTTCTTGTCTTCATGCGTTTTTTTATTATTTTTTTTTTTCTTTTTAACTCTTATTTATTTTATTTTTTTTTAACAGCGACTTGTAACTCGTTTATTCAAGAAGAAAACGAGAGCGATTTGTGAGAAGATGTTTAAGAAAAAAAAAAAAACATGTAGAAGAAAAGATAAAGTGTCATTTGTTAATGGGGTTGATATTTCAACTAAAAAATACATGACGTGTATAAGAAAACGACAGTATGTTGAAAACTATAGTTGTTGGGTGCCTGACCAAAATTTTATTAAAAAAATATATATATATATATATTTTTTTCAGACGAGTCTTCGTTACCATCAAGTTGACAAATGTCATTGTGTCTTTGGGCACGCGAGAAATGACAAGTAATGGTTTAAGTGAAAAAACAAAAGTATTATTTTGTCATGACTATTTATAAATGCTTGGTGATAACTTGTGGTAAAACTTGTCTCATGTAATTTTTTTTATTTTAAATAACTAGCTCAACACAAGTAAACATGATTTATGTTACATAAAATATAAACAAAGTTAACTTAAACTTTTTGTTTAAGGCTCACTTGACATATTTGTCTTTGCGTGATTCTTTTATTAGGTATATGTTATTCAGTAACAAAATTTTAAGTATAAGCTCGTGTTAAAAATATAAAATATTATACACCCCTTATTTATTTATTTTTTTTTCTAAACCATCCTCCTGTTATAAAAAGTAGTCTTGACTGCATTTTATTCGTAATTTGATTGGTTTGAATTTTTCAGCATTTGTTGATATGTAATTACTAATTAATCTTTTACTCTCACAGGAATGAGTTACTGAGTGTTGTATAGCTGCTATGTTTGATTTTTCTGGGCAATTAAAGATTATTTGCATAATTTAATTATGTTGTTGTCGTTAAAAGTAGTGAGTTTATAAATATGAGTTGGTCAGAATTTTTCGGCATTCGTTTAATATAATATGACCTCTTTGAAATACCTCTTTGCCTGTTCTATTATCCTGTTAAGATTCAAAAATTTACCAATGAATTTTTTATTTTTGGTAAAAGTAATAAAATTTAAAACGGATAACGAGATTTTGAAATTTGTATTAGGCAAACATAATGGCCGAAGAAGGATTTAAATTTTTTTTGTTTCTGAAAAAATTTTAAAATTTTACTAGGCAAATATAATGGCCAAAGAGGTATTCGGATTGTTTTTTTTTTTTTTTTTGAAATTTTAAAATTTCATTAGACAAATATAATGAACGAAGAAGTATTCGAATTCTATTTTTTCTATCACCAATATTTTTTTTAAAGAAATCAATAATAACATAGTTTGAAAATGTTTGAAAAAATTGGGGAAAATACTAGGCAAACATGACTTTGAAAGAGGTATATGGGGCGTTTCATACATTTTTTCTATCATCATTATTTTCCAAGAAATCATCAATAACAAATCTTAAAATTTATCGAAAAAATTGGTAAAAATACTAGGCAAACATGACTTTGAAAGAGGTATATGGGGCAGTTCATACATTTTTTCTATCATCAATATTTTTCGAGAAATCGATATTGACAAATCTTAAAAATGTTTGAAAAAATACGGGAAAATACTAGGCAAACATGACTTTGAAAGAGGTATATGGGGCAGTTCATACATTTTTTCTATCATCAATATTTTTCGAGAAATCAACAATAACAAATCTTAAATATTATCGAAAAAATTGGTAAAAATACTAGGCAAACATGACTTTGAAAGAGGTATATGGGGCGTTTCATACATTTTTTCTATCATCAATATTTTTCGAGAAATCGACAATAACAAATCTTAAAATTTATTGAAAAAATTGGGGAAAATACTAGGCAAACATGACTTTGAAAGAGGTATATGGGGCGTTTCATACTTTTTTTCTATCATCATTATTTTTTGAGAGATCGATATTAACATAGTCTAAAATTTATTGAAAAAATTGTGGAAAATACTAGGCAAACATAACTTTGAAAGAGGTATATGGGGCGTTTCATACTTTTTTTCTATCATCATTATTTTTTGAGAGATCGATATTAACATAGTCTAAAATTTATTGAAAAAATTGGGGAAAATACTAGGCAAACATGACTTTGAAAGAGGTATATGGGGCGTTTCATACATTTTTTCTATCATCAATATTTTTAAAGAAATCAACAATAACAAATCTTAAAATTTATCGAAAAAATTGGTAAAAATACTAGGCAAACATGACTTTGAAAGAGGTATATGGGGCAGTTCATACATTTTTTCTATCATCAATATTTTTTGAGAAATCAATATTAACAAATCTTAAAATTTATCGAAAAAAAAAGTTTAATTTTTATATACCAAATAAATTTTAGTTTAATTACACTTTATTGACGTTGATTTTTCAATATTAATAATAAACATCATTTTTTGTTTAATTTTATTTAGAGCTGAAAGCGCCTATGTTTCTTATACAAAAAATAAAAGAATAAAAAAATCATTAATATTAAAACGATGCTTGAGTAACTATTTTTTTCTCTTTATTATTTTTTTTAATTTTTCTGTAGTAATACTTACTACGAACGTACCAGACAAGTAAAAAAATAATATAAAATGAAAGCTTTATAATAAGAAAGTATAATTCTGGAAAATTACTTGTAAATTAAAAAATAAAAAAAATAATTTTTAGAATTATTTCACTGCACCAATAAACATCTTTTATGATATCTAGAATTTATGTTGGCGGAAATTCAACCACACAGTGGTACTTGAACACTCACCACCGATTTATGTCGAAATTTTCGAAATAGTTGACCTCACACTTGTCGTCTTCCGACCACGGTTTATTGCATACCAATATGCCAGTTGTTAAAACTCTCTTGATTTCACTATTTTACAACAATTTTCTCTCATCATCTCCACAAAACTATGATGCAAAATATTTTTTATTTCTATATATTTTGTGTTAAATAATTCAACAAACTATTTCATTTTGATTTGATTAGTTATTTATATAAATTATAATTTTGTCAACAAAAACACCAAGCTAAATGAAAAACATAAAATATCACTCAAGCAATAAAAGTATATGACTAACTTATGAATTTATATAACTAATTTGACAACTTAAATTTGAAAAAAAAAACTTGATTAAGTTATATTTTTAAAACTAACTTTACCATTTTAAATTAAATTTTTTTTATTTATAAATTTTATTTTTACAAATAGCATATAAAAAAAAAACTGGCATTTCTAAATTTATCACATAAATTAACAATCAATTGTATTTTTTTATCTTTATATTTCATCGTATCCTGTAGATATATATTGAAAAAAAAAGGAATTGCTTTAATTTTAAATTCATATAAATAAAATTTTTGTTATTAATTTATGTATTTGATTAATTAGGTCAAAAGTTATTTTTATTTTTAATTGAAAAATTTTAAGGGTGTATATTGAATAACGATAGCCAGATATTTTCATTCATACTTGAGTGAATAACTGAGTGACTCTTGATAAATAAAATATTTTTTTTTTTTTTAATTATATCATATACATAAATATTTAATAAAACTTGAAACTCATAAAATTATTAATATACATATAAATATTCAATAAAGTATATATATAATATTAATTTGGTGCAACATATTGGATGAATGAATTCAAACAGAAGTATTGCAATGTCATCACCCTCATAATTTAATAACAAGGCAAACCGCGAGCAATACTTTGTGTATAGTGGTGGTTTTTAATTGAATCAGCTCAAACATATTGACCATCAGGGAGTTGTTAATTTTATTTTATTTTTTTTTTCAAATATATATATTAAAATGTCAGTTTCATATACAATATACATTGGTTATACATTGTATATTGAATGTCAGAAAAAAATAAAAAAAAAATATAAAAAAGCGATTTGACATGGTCACAATCATCGAGCCGCGAGCAAAACACGAATGCCTTTTCAAATTAAAATAAAAAAGTTATGAATAAAACTCGACAATTTTTAATTAAAAAAAAAAAGAAAATAAAAAAATTTTATAAAAAATTAATATGGAAATAAGTTATCATGAGAAATATTTTACTGACAAGTTGATGGAGAACTTGTCATTTTTTGATTAATCTATATTATATATCAAAATAAAATTAATATAAATTTTAATTTGTATATTTAATTGATCATATAAAATTTTATTTAAATAAATTTTCAAAATATATATTGATTTATTTGAAATTTTCCGGTACTCAACACCTTGAGGTATAATTATATGTTGAATATAAAATTTAGGTCAAAAGCTCTTGTATTAAATTCAATATCCAAACATAAATATCTTACTCTATTTTTTTTTATTTTATTTCAGCAATCATATGGTCTGGTAATCACACAAAACATAAATGTTCTCATCTTCCACTGTATACATCTATATATAATAACCACCATAAATTGTAGTAATAAAATTAGAGGTCAATTTTAGTTTAAAAATTGCCAATAAATTCTCCAGACATTAAAAATATAAATATATCCATAAAATATAATTTAAATCAGTTGAATAAAATACATAAAATTTATACACATATTTATTTATTAATCAACCTGTATATTACATGAAATTTGAATCTGACTTGGTTTACTATTTCGTGTCTAAAAATTAATGAGTATCATCAATTTAAAATAAAATCATATATAACTTGTATAAACCTCGTTAGTTGTCTGACAACTGGCAATACATATCACAAGAAATTTTTAATACTTCTTAAAGCTATCATGATATCAAGAAATATTTATATTTTATCAGAGCTTTTAACTGTATTTTATATAAACTATATACATATACATAAATATATATATTAAAATAATATTAAGTTGTCATGTGGACATGATTATAAATAAATACACATAGTCAATGAATAATTCATGAATACATTTATACAAACATTAATAATGCACAAAATTGTATGGTTATGTTTTGGTGGTTTCAAGAAATTGGTTGTGCTTATATGTTATGTCAGTATAAACTGTATTTATACAGAACATTGTCAAGGACTCAGGATTATAACGAATATCCTAGGGCGTTATCAGCATTGTTTCTCTTACATCTATTTATATATTCTATAAAACATACGTATATATTGATAGGTGTATAATTTTGAACATGTATATTCAAGCATATAGGTATATGTTCAACAAGAAAGAGCCACTGAAATGGCTCAAAGTGCATGTCAAAGACTTTTTAATAGGTACGAATAATTATGCACACTATGTAAGTTATCTTATCATCATCATCATCATCATCAATATTATTATTATTATTATTTTCATTAAAATTATTATTATCATTCTTGTTCGTTTATCATTTGAATTATATATCGGTTATTTGAATTATATACCTATACTTTGTTGTTGATAATTTAGTATCATTTAAATAATCAAATAAAAATTTTTATATTTGATTAAGGTTTTTTTTATTTTGACACTTAATTTATGATCTACAATTTTTTTTTTTTTTTTTAGTTGTCATTTTATGCCTGAGGATTCGATCCTAGACTTTTTATTATTATTATTATTATTATTATTATTATTATTATTATTATTAGGGGTGTATGTATGTGGCACCAATGGAAAAAGACGCTGACTGAAATCTCGTTATGATCTCAGGTCGCGTTGCCACACCGGATGGATTTTTTATTTTTTTTTATTATTTATAAAACATTGAAAAAAAATTCACCTTTTAGAAGAGTGTGTTTGTTCGTGTGTGCTATGACTGTAGGGCAAATCGATCGTTCAGTATGGCGTTTGCAACGTCTTGACGCTTTTTTATTTTTTTTTTATTTTATATTGTTCTTTCTTACCAACATTGAACTTTTATTTTTGTTTTTTCTCATTTTTACTACCATTACTTTATATATTTTTTTAAAATTTTATATGCATCTTTTTTTGTTTATTCATTTCATTTTTAATCAAAAATGTGAAAAAAAAAAATTTCATTAATTTCTCAAATTTGTCATATTATAATTTATTATTTTACACTTGTTGAATTTTTTTAAAATTTTTTCTTTATTCTCAGGATAACAATGAAAATTATAATTTTAAAAATAAGATAAAAAAAAAAGAAAAAGTGAATCGAGGTTGTTCATTTTGCCTTTGAAACTCACGTCATGACTCAAGCTCGGATTGATGGTTTGCGTGAGCCAAATGGTAAAGTCGCACCCTGAATGAAAATTTGTATAATAATTAAAACCCGGTCCATACTACACCAAAAGAAATTTTATATATATATACATAAACATTACTTAAACTTTATACACATATACAACAAAAAGATACACGCTATGTGATTTTTTACTGCAATTTTATATTACAAAAAAAAAAATTATACATGCCATGACAATCAATGTGTTTATTTCGTTAAAATAAAACTAAGGTCAATTGAAGTTTATTTTTTTTTTAAATTTAATCATCAATTTTTTTATTTAATTTATTTTTTTTTAAACTTTAATATTAACTTGATGTCACAATGTACTCTATTTAAATATAAATTTATGAAGAAAATATTCTTGTCTCTGAAGATGCACTTTGGAAAATGTTCTCTTTACAAATATATATATAAATTTCAAAGATCATCACAAGCTCGCCAGAGGTGATACACACGTATTCCAATAGAGAGTAAATGGATAAAAGGACACACAGGACATTCCATCTTCAAGCTTTCTCTATCCACGTATCCTTATACATACAATATCAACTATTTTCCCGAAAACACGTATACATATATACATATACATGCATTTACTATTTGTCCAAGTATATATAGTAACACACATACAAAAAGGTATAATGTTAAGCAACTTTGTATTGTCCTCTAATCCGCGGGTGTTACGTAACGAATGGTTGGGGAATTGTGCATGTGCATATATATATATGCAAGAGCAAAGAGAAACATTAAGTAGTACAGGATGATCGGCAAACACAGTAATACAAGAGTTGCTATACGGAAATGGTTGTTGTAACTATTTTCATAGTTTTATCCTTTCCGATTTTGTCATTTCTCTTTAACTATTTTACTGTTTTCATCTATGTATGTTGGAGTTATGTTACTGTGGTGTTTCTGTTAAAGCCTATATCCAACTTGGTATAACTATTTGAATATCAGAAATTCAAATATATACGCATATATACACAAGGTAACAACGTCTAACGCACGTTCGCCCTTTTGAAACTGTTTCACTCACGATTCAACGAAATCCAATTTAATTCACCTTCCAACTCGGCTCGACACTCGTGACATTTCCATGAGCATGCAATCGAAATAGACAGAGAAAAATTGAGCAAAAATAAATGAAAAAAAAAAACAAGTTTAAATTTTTTATTTTCTTATATTTTTTGTTTATTTTACATTTATATATTTTATTTGAGTGAATGTTATACTATTGTGAAAAAGTATTTTTTTTATTTTTGCTAAAATCGCATAAATGGTAGCCGCCAATCATTCGATGCCAGGTAACCACCAAAAGGCAATATAAAACTCAGGCTTTCATATAAAATGTGGCATATAGAATATATATATATGTATAAAAAAAAAAACAAAATAAAATAGAAAACTAAAAATTGTATTAAAAATTGAAAAAATAAAATAAAAATAGTATTGGAGGTTATATAGTATAGAGTAATTGATTTTGATGGTCGCAGCTGTTAAACTCACTGTCAGAATTTATTTTTTTTTCTTTCAATCTTTCAATTGAATCTGTGTATTGATTTGGTAAATTAAATATTTTTAGAATTCAATGTGATCATATTGCAAAGATTTAAAAATAGAAACAATTAAAGACACTTTTGATGAAAAAATGGTTAAAAAAATAATCAAGACAGTCATAGACAATTAGAGACAGTTAAAATAAAAAATTTACAATTAAATTTTGATAATAATAATTCATTTATTTTTTGCATTAAATCTGAGAAAATAGAGAATTTTATTTGTATAGTTTGAGATATCAGAAAAATAATAAGAAGAGTACAAAGAGTACAAAGAATTGTTTGATTCAAATGTAGAATATATTTCTTTGATCATTCTATGTTTATAATTAAAATCGACAAATTTTTTCAAGCATATCCGGAAGGTATTAGAAATACAAAATAAGAAAAAATATATTTCTTTTACTTTTTACATTTTTTTTTTTATATTTCTTTGAAAAATTTTCAAGCTTTATCCATATTTTACTAAAAAAATATTACTGGATTTTAAAATAATAATTAACTTCATTAAAATATAATTTCAAAAATTATAAAATCTATATTATATTCGTGCAAATAACTGAGAAAATGCGTAAATATAACAAAGAAAAATAAATGTTATTTATCAAAATGAGACAAAGTAATTCAATCCTTAAACTATTCGTGTATATAAAATAACATTTTCACACGTACTATTCCAATTTTGACAAATGTATATACATATTTTATTTCATTTTATTTAAGTCTGTCACACATTGCATGATTGTTGTTTGACAAAGACCAAAATTCGTGAGTTCATATTTATACATACACAAATATATATACATGAATTTTCTTTGAGTCAGAATAAAAATGAAACTTTAGTCTTATTTTTTTGTAATAAAAATAAAAAAAAATAATAAAAAGTAATATATGTATATATAAAAAAATAAAACTATTTGCATCAGATAAGCGTGACAGACAATTGGCATATTGTATGTATTTTTGTAGATTCGATTAGTAACACCCGACTGACTATTTTCATACTGCATCTGTCTTTTCTGTTTAAGGTGGTAGTGGATAGATATAGGTATATGTAGAATAGAGTCTTTTTTTATTTTTTTTTATATCCAATTTTTTTTTTTTTATTCTTTATTTGTCTTCATTTCACTTTTGTTTTATTTTTTCCTGTGACTTGTCTACTAGTGTATACTATTTCTTTCCTCTTTTCATATACAAAAACCACAAAAGTGTATGTATATAAATTGTCTGTCTCTCCCGGAGGAACAGCCAATATTACCTTCGCGTAAAAATAAAAAATAAAATAAAATATAAAATATAAAGAAAAAGAGAAAGAGTTTCGTATATTTCATGATCCTTGCTAGAGGCTGAATATCACACAGGATATGTGTGTATGAACTGTGTAATAACATTTCATACCTTTTTATATTTTATTATTTTGATTCGATTGTCATGTTATTTTTTTTTTTTCTTACTTATCCTACAAAAATATTTTTTTTATCTACAATAACAAACTTTAACAAAATAATAAATTTACCTAATCAAAAAAATAAAGAATAATTTCAATAAATGGTTTATATTTTTTTTTTTTTTTAGTATTTATATAGCTAAAATTTTTTTTCATTTAATTTACAAGTAAATTTTTTTATTTATTGTTATAAATATTTAAAGTGCCAATGGTTTATTGATGAGACAATAATAATAATCAATTTTTATTTAATATTACAAATAAGATTAAAACGATAGCAAATAATAAATTTAAATTAATTTGAATTATTTTTATAGTGTGCTAATAGAACTTGGAAAATTGTTACATCTTAATTAATTCAATATTCATTTTAAAAGTGAAAAGTACAAAGTAGATAAAGGAAGGAAGGAAGACAGGAAGGAAAAAAGGAATCACGGATAAAAAAAATGAGCTGGCATTTATGAAATATTCCATTCATCTGATTTTCAGTTGTATAAAATTTCATGCAGTTTTATACTTCATTCCAGTAATAAAATTAATATGTGTCCTTGTTTTAAAATTAAATTATTTGTTTATTAAAAATATAAAATTATTAAAATAATAACAATAAAATTAAATATTTTTTTTTTTGTAAAAAATAATTTTATGTTTCATGAGGAAATTGAGATGTTGCATATGTATATTTAAGAAAATCTTGGTAAATTTAAATATTCATAGTTTGAAAATGTCGCAGTTGTTGATACGTCAAGAAATAAATGTACGTGCTTATGTTAAGATAACAAAATTACAAACCATGTACGTACCAATGTAGATACATATATCTACATCAAGTTGTTTGAAGAATTGAGTTAAACACTGAAATACAAGTGAAAGCTTCATTTATTTATTTATATAGCTAAGAGAAATTTATATACAAAGAATATTTATTTATGTATTTTATTTTTTTTTATAAATAAAAATATTGCTCTTTTTATAAATTTAACTTGTTTGCACATTTGAATTCACAAATAACTTTTGACTTTTATTTTTTTTCTTATTTCAATCTTTTCTTATACTTTTTCAACAATTTTTTTTTTTCATATAACCTTTAGTTAAATAAGTAAAACTTGCCATCATGAGAAATGATGAAGAAAAAAATAAAAAAAATATAAAAATAAAATTTATAAATCGATTCTTGAGATTATATTGGCATAGCAGTTTTAAGACTTCTTTATTATTCGTCAACTATTGGACTTTTATGTACACTTATTTTATATTACTTTCTACTTATAATAGCTATTATTTAAAGCTATTATTTAAACAGTATATTTTATTATTGATTTTTAAAATTTTATAGCTTACAATAATTAAGTTCAATTATAACGTAAAATCACAGTTATAATTATTATTTGAGTATTAATTATTTACATTATTGGTAATTAAAAATTTTAATCAACTATTTATTTTACTTAAATAATTATTCATAACGATAAAATAGGATGACAATAGCTATCATTATATATAAAAAAAATTAATAAATAAAAAATGCATTCGATGCCTAATCACTTCAATTCTTGTCAGATTGAAATCGTTTATCTCTGTCCAGAAAGCAGTAACATTCCTGACGAACTTTTCGATGAAAAAATAAATAAAAAAAAATATATACATATAAAAAAAATAAAAAATTCTGTCCATTTTATTCCATCCAATTTTATTTTTATTTTTCAGTTCTATTTTCAGTGTTGCTGTTACTTTTTTTCATTTATTTTTTTTTGTTTTTTTTCAATATATATTTCAACTGGACAAAAGTTTCGAGAACAACACCCATCAAGTTCATGTATTCGATCTGACTCTGTGGCTTATAATATTAATATAAAAATTCTATGAAAATTGTCAATCAAAAAATTTTTTTATTGAGAATAAAAATAAATATTAAAAACGAATTTTTAAAATAAAAATAATAAAAAATAATATAACAAGTATATATGTTATTCAAATAATATGATGATATTTTGATGAATTAATTTTCTGATCAATCAATAAACAACACAATAGTTTGAGAATTTTGGTATAATTTAATTTTGAATAACGTATGAATACCTTGCTTAAATGAATCCTAATTATTGTAGATAGATAGATATCAGATATGATGGTCAATATATGTCTCGCATGTAAAATTTACATATTCATATAACAATCACCGGTTGAATGAAAGTAAACGAGACAGGAGGGTAGTTTAAGGGTGGCATAAAATTAAGAAAATAATGAGGCATATTTTAATACTAAAAAAAAAAAAAAAAATTTATTTTTCATATTTAAAAAATTTTTTAAATCACAAGAATTATTTTAACAGACGTTTTTTTTTTTTTTCAAATAAAATGTCATTTTATGTAGTTGATAAAGTTTAATGGTTTTTGTATATCTAGTCAAGTTTATTTTTTTTATTCTTATATAATGAATAAATTTTTTCTTTCATTGTATTTATTATATATATATTTTTTTTTAGTTTAAATAAATATTCTTAAATGTAATGAATTACTTTAATTTTGAATTTTTATTCGAAATATTTATATGAGATATTTTTTAGCAAGTTACAGAGAAACAAATATTACAAAAACTTTTGGTATATATATTTTAATATAGACTCGTCAAATAATACCGTGTCAGACCACAAATTTTTTTCCATTTGATTTTGAATATGCATAGAGCAATCTTTCAACGTGACGACACGATGAAAAAAATAAATATATTCTAGATGGAAGAGTTATACCAATGGGAATTGAAACCGTCGAGGGCGTTGTGTCGGTTATTGGTAACACCGTCAAATTTATTTTTTATTTTATATTATTCATTTTTTTTTTCCCTTGTGAATATACTATCCTCACTATTTTTAATATTTTCTCTCTATTTTTCTCTTACTCATTTCGTAAAACTAAATTAAATACGAAAGTCCATTAAACGGACGGAAGAGTATATCCTTGAGTAACTCGAAAAAAAAAATCATATTTACAATTTTTTTTTTTAAATATTTTCATCTTTTTTTTATTTTTATGTATTTTTATCTCTTACTTTCTTGTATGTATAGCTGTTTATATGATGTGAAATAAACTCGAGATTAAAAATAAAAAGTGCACTTATATGGCCTTCCATCAAAATTTCCATTTCAACAATTTTTCTTTCATTTTTACCATTAACGATGTGATTAATATTTTTTTTTTTCATTTTTTTATTAAACTGTATAATTAAAAATTTAAAAAAAAAATAAGATTATTAATAATTTGTGTTGATCATTATAAAATAACTTGATATATATATATATTTTTTTTTCAATTTAATTGACAATTTTATTGTCCATCAAATTAATAACATATGAGTGAATTTTCATCAATAATAAACTACACGTATATAAAATAAAATTAACATATAAATATAAATTTAAATATAATTATAAAATTATGGTTTTGTTTAATTTTACATTTAAAATACTGTGTGTTTACATTATACTGTGGTTATATTGATTTTGATTATTGCATTAACGTTGAATTAATGAATTTAATTTTTTTTTTTATTGACATATTTGTACAGTACACATGTTTTGAACGTGACATACTTGATAATTCTATTCTTCTCGAAGCAAATAAAAATTTTTCCCCAAGGATATAAAAATATATAAGTATATTTATATAAAAATTAAATAAAAAAAAAGAAATAATAAATTAAAAATAAATTAAAAAAGTAATAATCGAAAAAATGATTGGTTGAAGCTAATTTAAAAATATTTTATCATTATTATAAACTAAATTATTTGTGTACATAAAAAACAAATTTATTTTCTTGTATAAACTTAATAATTGATTTTAAAAAACAAAAAAATAAAAGTTATTAACGTCAAATATTCATTTTAGACTACACAGATTTAAATTTCCGTTATATAAAACGTGATGATAAGGAGGGTTCATTTGGCCTCATTTTTTTTGTTGTTTATTTTTGTATAATAATCTAATAAGTATTTAAAAAAAAAAAAAAAACTAAATATTTGAATAAATGAATTTAAATATTAAAAATATATTTATAAATAACTGAATATAAAAATGTTGATAGATATAATAAACATTTACTGTAAAATAAAATTTAAAAACTTGATGAGCTTTTACTTTTACATGAAAATATTTAAATATATATTTTTTTTTTTGTCGTATATGAATTAAACCGACATGGAAAATCTTCTCTTTTACATTTCTACTTTTCTTTAATAATTTATAATATTTTTCTTATTCATAAATCACAGTTGGAAAATACAAAATATACCAGTACATATACAAAGCAGTAGGTGTTCATTCAACTGGGACTAACTTCCCGTGGGATACGTCACTCATTCTCCGCGAATTAATGTTTTCGTTGTACATCCAACACTATCCGCGACTACTCATGCTGATACTCAACGAATACATTAATATATTTCACACTTATAACCACATAAAATTTACATTAAATTTATATACACATCTTTTAATTTTAATCAAGTAAAATTATTAAATATAAATTACTATATACATAACTTAATCATTGAAAATTTCAATTGAAAAGTTTTTGTCTGACATTACTTGACTCGTACTACTGACATTTTTTAATTTTATAATATTTAAATTTTTATTTATTAAAGATAATTATTTATACAAAATTAAACTGTTATTTATATTGTTTTTTAAATTTTATAATTTTAATTTAATGATACTATATGTAAAATTGAAGAAAAAAAAAAAATTATGTCTGACATTGCTTGACTTGTACTACTGGAATTTTTTATTTTATATTTAAAATTTTTATTTATTAAAGATAATTATTTATACAAAATTAAACGGAAAATAATGTTATTAAATAATGTTATTAATGTATTTAAATTTAATAATACTATGTAAAATAAAAATAAAAAATAATGTCTGACATCGCTTGACTTGTACTACTTGAAACATAAAATGTCTATTTAAATTTGCTTTTATTAATTATTTTTAAATAATATTTATAAGATTATTTTTAGTTTAATTAATAATGTAAAAACATAAAATATTAGAATAATAAAATAAGTAATTCATTTTATTTTTGGTTATTATTGAATTTTCCAGAATTTATGTTAAAATTATTTTCTCTTTATTTTTTTATATTACTGTTAAAATTTCTGTATATTTATGGTTTTTTTTTTTTTTTTTTGGTTCAGTGTTAAATTAAAGTTGGATATATATATAATAAAAATAAATATGAAAATGAAAATTGCATAAAAGTATCATCGGCATTTGTTTGATTTTCCTTCGTAGACCCATACAATGATACCAAGTTATTGAAATATTAATAGTCACAATTTTCATTTGTACCAGATGCATGTATGTTTTTTTGTTTTTATTATAATATTATATGGTGTGAATATTTTTTGTTTTATATATTTCTTTAGTTTTCTATTTTGCACTCGTGGTTTTATTCTCCAGTGTCATTTTCTCTATACCCAAAGTCTCCCGAGAGGCTCAGTAGTCTGCGGTTTTTCATCTATATATATATATTTACTAAATTTCAGCGACACATTATGAAATATGAGTATAAGGATTCTCATGGGTAAATATAAGTTTTTGGCTTCAGAATACATCAGGCAACACGTGTCCCGCAAAGAGCAGCAATAAGTTCATGGAAATATAGGATACCACGGGGAATGAAAAAAAAAAAATAAATAAAAAATAACAAAAAAAAACTAAAGGTATTAAAAAGTTTTTCATTTTTTTTTTTTTTCCTCTTTTCTGTATGTTTTTTTTTTTTTATATCCCTAATGCACGGACTTTGCTCCAAGTTTTTTAACGCAAGCTTTTATGATCGTATTAAATAATTTTCAAGAATTCGTTGCTTTTTTCAATTTTCCTGTTTATTTATAAAACAAAAGATATTAATATATTTTTTTTTCTTTTATTTTTATTATTATGTTTATTAAATTAATCAATTTATTATCATGTTTATCTAATTGAAAATAAAAAAGTATAATATATATATATATTAATTTATAAATAAAAAATTTAATTTGAAAAATTTAATTAAAAACCTTTTTTTAAATATAAAAGTTAAAAAATATAAATGAATTGTAAAAGCAACCTAAACAAAGCTTGAAAATTAAATAGAAATTTTTTTTATAATTTTCTTAATTTGCTAAAAAAAAAAAATTAAATAAATAATTTAAAATAAAAAATATATAATTATAATTTATAAAATATGAAAAAATGTATTATTCTTTGACTAACACGAGTGTCTATTTTTTTTTTGTTTTATTTTTTTACATTTTCTCGTTATTGGTGAATAAAAATGTGAAAAAAAAAAAAAAAATGCAAATATTTTGAACCACTACCACCAAGTTTAAAAATTAAGCATTTTTTATTTTTTTTATAATTTTTTTTTTTTTTTGTTTTCCAACACTAGTTATCAGTTTTTACATTCAAGTTATGTGATATCGTTTTTTTACGAGCTTTGCCTTCTTTTCAACGTTAAATATTTTACATAAATAAAAGTATACATAGATTGTACTCTGTATTTCCCCTTAAACTGTCAGTTTTTGCATGCCCTGTGTTAACGTCAATTCACAGTATCGTTTTTTATACGACACATACGTGAATAATGCGTTACGTTAAATTAAACTGCTTGGTAACGTTATGCGATAATTCTTGGTACCCCAATAAAACGGATGTGGTGGAAATTCATCGAGTGAACAGGGCTAATTTTGCAAACGATATATATATATGTCCCACTGACTTTCTCTTTCAACCCTCTCAACCCTTTAATTCATCCCTTCACTATATATTCATCAAGCTGTTTCAATGAGATAAAAATTATTTTATATTTTGTCAATGAATATTTTTTTTTTCATTTAAGTTTTTGTTTGATGATTTAGTAATTTAATTTATATAATTTTTTTATTTTTTTTTTTAACAAGAAAAAAAATATATATATTTATATTTTATGATTAAATGTAAATTATAAAATTTTTTTTACCTAGAATTTTATTTCTTAATTTATATCTGAATATAAAAATAAAATCGTCTTATTTATTTCTTGAAATATTTTTTATAAGTTTATAAAAGAAACTCTATACTCAATTTTACTTATAAATATAAGCTTTGAGCTATTTATCTGTTTATATTAAATTGAATTTTAGTTCTTAAAATATATCCAAATATATTAAATCTATATTTGAATTGTGATAATAAATTTATTTGCATATTTTCACTTGAATTACAGATTTTTAATTTAATCAAAAAATTATTTATATCTAATTTAATATCGATTTATAGAATTTATATTTACTTCAATAAATTTATTCAAAAAAAATAAAAAATATTTCATTTGTCAAGTTGAGTAAATAAAATTATAAATCTGCAAATTAAATTTAAAGTTTTCATTTTAATCATTGAGTTTAAAATTAGTCTCATATATAACACAGTATATCAGTAAAACATAAAAAAAAAAAATAAAAATCCATGTATGTACTCTATAAGTACATTAAAATGACAGCAGGTTGTTATATTGCGTGCAAGTTTGATTCATTAATTTCTAAAAGGTTCATTAATGCTCGTGAAATGCTAACACGCTTTTCTCATATATATACAGTAGAATACAAATAAAATGATTAGTTTTAATTATTTTATAATTTTAATATAATTAACATATAAAATAGTTTATAACAAACTAAAATATATTTCATTTGATATACTTTCTCAGTGTATATAATCTGTTTATATATAAATATTTTTTAAAATTCAAAAACGTACACAAAAAAAAATACATTAAACTGCTAATGACACTACAGAAATAATATTATCCAAACGATATTTGAATAAAATAAATATTATAATAAAAAATATTAATAATAATAATAAATTTATATTTAAAAAATAAAAAAAAAAAACAAATATAATCAGAGTCTCTTTAGGCTGTCGTGCCAGGCTCCATTCCACGGAATACCAAATTTAATATATATACAGTTAAATTTTTCGTATATTTGCATGCAAGTAATTGCATTTACCATCCCGTCACGCGATATAGCTTTGATTTAACTATATGTGTCCTGTGTGTAATACATATATAAACACAAATTCATATATTATAAATATGTAAAATCATACTATAATATGAAATTTTTTTTTCTTTGTTTTATTTTTTTATTATTATTTTAAATGCATGTACAGATAAATATATTGTTGTATAAATATTAATAGATGAATATAGTCATTAATTGTATTATTTTTTTATTTTATCTATTTTATATATGTATAAAGTTTTTTTATATTTTTAAGTTAATATATAAACACTGGTTTTCAAGGAAGTTGCGTTATATATAAAGTCCGAAAAGTCTCATAGACTATGATAACCATGATCATGATAACGATCGTATATTACTATCTTTTACTATCTTCTATTCTTCTCTATACCTTTAACCAATTTTGGTATTATAAACACGTTTATATAAGGTATATCAGATGAGATCTATATAATAAATTAGTTGTATATATATATTCATATATATCAAGTCTTGTATCGAGTTAAATTGGAACTTGTCTCATGGGTACAATATTCAATTATCATCATAAAATTTAGTACTCATTATAATAACTCAAAATATTATATTTATTAAGTTTATTATGAAATCGATATAATATTTAATATTCCATTGAGAACAATTAATATATATAACTTTTTAAATTTTCATTTAATTTTTAAAAATCAAAAATATTTGTTGATGAAAATTAAATATAAATGCATCTATGATATTTATTATGTATTATATATACAATACATAGTGTATAAATAGTTTTATATATATATAGGTGAATAATGCAGCAAGAAAATTATATTAGATGGTTAATTGACTGGTTCAATAATGCCCTCATGGAATTATTAAGCTCCAGGTGTTTTCAAGCGAATCTTCGAGCCTCGTAAACAGGATAGAAGATAGAAGTAAATGTAGCGAGAACACAGTGAGAAAGTAACTTTGTCTTGTTTAAATGAATAAGAGAGAAGAAAGATAAAATAAAAGCTTTACTATCACAACTATGACTACCACTACTAATATTAGCTACCACCTACCAATGTTATGTCTTACCAACATCAGCAAAATTTCAAAAGAGAATAAAGCAGATAGACAAGGCTGTTGGCTTATATATATATATACAAAGTTGTTGGTAGTTTTGTTATAGGTATATCAACGACAAACTTGCGTGTATATATATATATTTTATACGATATGGCTATTTATACAACGCCTTTCCTCAATTCCCAAGACTAGTTTAGTTTCCATCTGACTCCCTAGTAATTTGTACCTGACCAAAGCTTTATATCTTTTCTCTATTTTCTGTCTCTTGACATATTTCTATAGCTTGATATTTTTTTAATCATTTTATATTTTTTATCCCTTTATCATTTTTTACAACTGTTGTCATAAATTATTTATAAATTTTAACACTACATAATTAAATTTAAAATATGACTATTAATTTTTATAAATTATTATATGAATATTTATTCAATTTGAAATTTTTATATTTTATTATTTGCATCAATTAAATAACCAAAATTTATTTTTTATTATATATAAAAAAATATCAAAAATCATATCAAACATGGTAATTATGTGTGTAAAGTTTTAATCGTTTGATGATGGGAAAAAAAAAAAATATTAATTAATTTTTTAGTAAATAAAAAAATTTTCAGAGTAAAATATAAAATTTTTTTTCTTTTTCCATGAAAAATTAGCATATATAATAATTTGTGTAATTTTCTGTACAATAATATTAATCAGTTATATCAAATTTACAATAGAGTGTAATTTCAATTGAAATATTAGTGAAGCATTCTGCATGAATTTATTTGATTATAAATAATTGGTATATTTATTTTTACTTGAAAAAAAAAACTGACAGTCAATTACGTAATTTTTTATAATATTAGATTTAAAAAACATTGATAAAAAAATATGAAAAAGGATGAAAGAATATTAAAAAAAAAAAATCTGAAAGAGAAAAATAAAATATCTCACTTTTTTGTTACAAATATACTCAACGCAGTCAATAAAATTTCTTCAAAGAATATACGTATATACTAGCAGTGGTCTTTATATGCAAAAAATCTTTTTGATGTCAAATTTTACATGACTCTAACATTTTTTCATCCAGTTGAACTCTGATAAAATTTACATAAAACACTTAAATATTTGAATTCCTATAGAAATAAAGAGAAAATTATTATTATTTTTTTTTTTAATAAAGTAATTTACTTTTTTAAATAATTAATTTGAAAAATTAAATTATTTGTGCAAACTCAATTATGGATTATTGATTGAAAATATATATTTAGAAACGATTGCAAGTCCAACAGAAATTATGTATATGTATTTTAAATTACTATTTCGTTTTACTATTTCAATAGATTTTCAATTAAGCCTTGGAAACATTTTATCTCATTAAATTACTGACAGAATTATGTCAATAGCTTTTTAGTTTTTAAGATTTTTATATAAAATTAATTGGTATATATTTTTTCAAAAAATAATTGATCTATTTTTATAAAACTTCTAGTTCATTCATTCTCTTTGCACTAAATTCATCCATGGCCTTATTTTATTCGTATATATTTTTACATTGTACTTAAGAAACACAAAGAAGTACAAAGAAAAAAAAAAAAATGTACGTAAAAGAATGTCAATATTGAACTTGTAAAAGGGCGAAGTAAAAAAAATAAAAAATGACCCTGCAATCCCAGTTTTCTCTCCCCAGAAAAAGTATAAATATATGAAGAATCATGAAACGTGAAA